>JAUYWI010028786.1:0-18607 GCA_034780595.1 Parotoplana pacifica
CTGAGAACAAGGTGACACCAATGGCCTGGTCAGATATCAGCCCAGATCTCAACCCAATAAAAATTGCATGGTCTCAACTTAAACGCCAACTAGACAGTCACAATATTCCACACAAAAACGAACTGTTTCGCATTTCGGCAATTCCGGTAGCAGTGAAGTTATTACCAAAAGAGGTAGAAACACACATAGACTTTTATTTATGCGGATACCCTCTATTAGCATAAAATATTTTTATCACATTTTGAAATTTGGACTCATTTCTTAGTATTATTTATTTTTACAAGATCGGTGTATTTCCCTCATTCTTTCCAACTGGCCACACCAATTTTCTGCGCTTTCTATCTTCATGATCCCCAAGCTTCAATCCAACCTTTCGATTTCTCTCACTGCCATACTTTTCCAGGTAAGCTTTGGTCGCCTTCTTTCCCTCGTCCCTTCCACTTCGAGATTCCATGGATAGTTGGGGTGTGGTTTTCTATAGATTTGTAATAAATTTATGGCTTAAAATGCTTCGTTTCGGACTAATAATCAATTTAAGTAGTAATAAAATGGAGGCCTTTTGAAAATGACGTCATAATCATATCAGTCACGAGATATGAAATACCTCTTAAATCAAAACGTTTCAGGGTACCCATGTATATATTGTATGTAAGTGTTTTGTTTTCTCAAATTTGCACGATCCTTCTATTTTGAGCCGGTAGCTCCTTTACAAATGAAAGGTATTTTAAAATATTAGAACCACAAATAAGTGAAAATTGTAAGTATTTGAAATGACTTGTGTTAGATAGTCACCTTCCTCAATTATTCTGTATTTTATTGATACTTGAGATATTTGCTTTTTGAAAATATGAATTCATGGTGAAGTCGTAGGTATATAAAATGTCATATAATTTAGTGGTATAATAAAATTTATGTATAAATCCTCATAATATAATTATTCATATACACTCCAGTGCAAAAAGAATCGCCACACATATACCTAATTGTATATATTGATCTGACAAATTTATTGATCTAAATTAGTTAGTTAGTATCTATGATTTACCTAACCAATTGGGTGATTTCTATTCATTAGGTATGTTCAATAATTAAAATCAATGCCTATTAAGCTAACAAAAATAATCGACACGCTTAAGTTAAATTTCAATTGTAGGGTGGCGATTCTTATTATGATAAAAAACGATCGAATTATGTATAAACTATCTATGTTAATGTGTCTTTCTACGTAAACTATTGTGATAAGCTGTGAGGAGTAATTAAATCTCAGGTTTAGAAGAACCAGTAATTTGATTTTACGATGGTCACGTAATGTAACTGCTTTACTATAAATTAACATTAGCTATTTGTACAGTGACAGTTATCACATCGTGGTACTAATACATAATAAAGAAATATATCATAAATGGATATGACACATTTGTGACTGATTGCCATAACTAAATTCTGTTTATAAAAATGTGAATACTTACCACATTTTTCGCTTTGACGAACTGACAAGTCAGGTTCACTCTATTTTTGCGAAGTTCGTATTTTGTTTCAACTGGTTTAACAGTTCCAGGTTTAATGATGGGAGGACCAATAACTATTACGTCATAAGTAAAACTTTTTTCTTCAGTTCCTACTGACAATTTAAGTTCATACTTGCCTAAAAAAGGAAATCAAACATCATACCATTTAAACTAATGAGTATTAAATTTTTAAATACAAATCTATCGTAAATATGTATAATGTACAGGGATGTTCTTGATGGGTTCGGTAAATAATAGCTAGATTTGCTGTCTTTTGTGTTGCTTTAGTGCTGCATAATATGCCATACTCCTGCAACACTGAAAGTAGTGAATCGAGCCGGTGTAAAGTTATTTATGGGCATCTCTGAATACAATTCTTTGGATTAGAAGATTGATTATTCAGTAGTTTAAAAATATTATAGATTTTTATTACTTAGTTGCTACTGGATGTACACATCAATTTTGGAGTAAAGTCAGTGGCCCTTTATTGATCTGTTTAGAAAAATGGCGATGAATGTTTCCAAGATACCCGTGCACCAAATTCCAACCTAATCAATATAGTTACAAGTTGAAATTTCTAGGAGTACTATTAACATAGAATGGTTTTTAAAGTATGACTATGAGGATATAAAAAGGTTTGAGGTAATAATGAAATTTCTGAGGCATATTGTTGCAATCATTAATGTGGTTGTCTCTGTTTTTAGAATGCTTCTTGAGATGATTGAAGTTGACATTTGGATATTGTTCATTCGCTTCAAATGGTTTGGTGTGTGCTTCAATTTGTCTGTAACAGTACCTATACATTATTTTATTACTTTTTCATAGCTACTTTTTCCGTAGTGAAGGTGCAACAATTTAAAGCTTTGAAGACTATCCAGAATGTTTTTGGGTTCCATGGGAGGGTAGTGTCTAGCACAAATGTTTTACAACACTTGTTTTTGCTTTCTTAAGTAAAATTTTTAAAAGTTGATTTATCAAAATATATCGACACGATGTAGCTTTCTCAATTGTTTATTATTTTGAAAAAGAAATTTAAATTCCAAACAAAACAACAAGAAATTGGTGTACAGAAATAAACAAAAGTAATTAAATGCAAATCTATCGTAAATAGAATGTACAGGGATGCCTATAAATATCCTATTGGTTTGTTCTTGAGAGAGCTTATGTATGTCAGTCCACCAGATTATTCCTTGTTTATTGACAAATTTTGGATTGGATTATCTAGTAATATTAGTGTACCATGTAAAAAAGCCAGAGCTCTTTATCCGAAGTCAAAAATTGAGGTCCAATGTTTCTGAGTCAGGAGCAGTCGATAAGTTAAAAATGGTACTTTCTCAAATTCAATTATAGGAAATGAAATCATTCCAAATACACGAAATATTACCTATAAACTAATAATAAACCATTAAATCATTTATTTAGAGACATTTAATTGTGATAAAATTCATTTATGAGAAGTCCATTTTTATGGACCTACCCTAGTATATACCTAGACCTCATAAACCAGTGATCATAAAATACGCCAAATTTTGTAATGCCTTCCTAAACTTTAAATGTTAGACCACTCATTTCTTAGACACAACACAAGATTTTCAAAATTGGTCATTTGAATTTTCTAACAGATGACTGGTCTAATAAATGACTGTCTGCTCAAATTTTGTTTGGATTTCAAAACTATTTAAACGAATAATATTTTGAAATAGTTGTAATCAGTCGGAAAAGTTTTAAACTGTTTTATCTCTGATGAATATCAGTTGGCCTGACTTGATCAAGTCGAGAAATGCATACTTTCAGATTTCTCTGATGCCAGCTTTAGTTTCATTTAATCAAGCATTTGACCAGAACGTCTACCACCTCGATTAAGTAGCGCAGCTTCAGTTATGCTTTAGTCAACTCATGTTGATGTTATTTTTTTAAAATTTCTTTTTCACCTCGTGGAGGTAAAGAATCTTTTCTTTCACAGTTGAGTCTTATAAAATACACAATATTATGTAGTTACTCAGAATAAATTGTTTTACAATAAAAAAACAACAACCTTTCCATTCTTGTTGAAACATAGTGTCGTGAATTTAGTAATAAAAGATAATCTAATTGACTATTGGTGATATAATGCTATTCTATCAATAGCTAAATTTTACTCCAGTATTTAGGTATATGCAAAGATTTTGATTAGAATCTTTAGGTATATCAACCTTGATGTTTATTCTTACCTGCAAAATCAAAAGTGACCATATCAGGCACATCAAGTGCGAAATTAAGATTTTTATTGTAGCCCTGAGTTAGTGTTATCCCATTGCGAGTCCATGTACCCTTTGCATTATTCGGAGCGGAGAAAATAGGTCCTATTGTTTTGATCGATGGGCTTTTCTGAACAGAAGAAGACATTTATATCAAACTGATTGTATTCATTAATAATACTGATCACACATTTAACCCAATGCCTAACATAACTCTTGTTTCAGAGATTATCATTTGTGTTCAACAGACTGTAAATTTCTTGCTACACGGTCTAGATATAGGTCTGCAAAACATTATTCGATATAGATATAATTTAATTTTAAAATACTTAATTTCCTAGTTTTTTTCTAAAGTATGAATAACAGTACTGTGAAAGCTATTCTGAAAAATGCTAGGCAACCAAATATAGGGTTTTGCAAAATTGTCACTTTTGCATTATCGAGGCAAGATAAGAGACAATTATTGCTACTGGTGGTGATTACTATAATCTTCTCATGACCAAAATGACTGTCAATCGTGCTCTATACACTCTTGTTTTGTTTGTTTAACTGTTTACAAATTTCTTATTTCTATTTTATTTAATAAAATACATTTTTTGCAAGATCCAAGATTTGAAAATCAAATAATTATTTGAAAATTTTATATTGAATGTAGAATAAATCTTTACTCCAGGAAACATAAAAATATTAAATAAAACCAGTCAAGCATTCGACAGTATTAACATCATAGAAATGAATGTAATCGAACCAAAAGATGTGTAAAATATAAATATGGCTTCAACATAAAAACAACATCCCTTCAAGATCAAACCAAAACTATGTAATCGTGTGTATTTTGTTCTACACCCAAGCTGAAGCATGCTAAGATGGCCAGTCAAGCTTGGTGATTGAAAGTACCAACAAGTATATCCGAAATCCAAAAATCAATAAAATTTTAAAATTTAAATTTAAAAAATTCATCGGCACCCCATAGTTTAAAATAACAAAGCCATAATAAAATTTATGTACATTATAAAAGTATTTTTATTGTGATAATGGTGTTTAGTTAACATCAAACAACAACATTTAACAATAAATTATGTTCATAAGTTACAAAGAGATGCAGATTTTATGAAAATTATATTTTCACTCGTAAAAGCAACAATTTCAATCGATTTTATAATTTAAAATATTTAAAATTTCTAACAAATGATATAGAAGTTTGCCCATAGATTTCAAATAGTTTAAATTTCTAAAAATAGATAAATGTATTTTAGATAAATGTTTCATAAAATCTTTGTCGTTATAACTTATGAACCTAATATTTTATTGATGATTCATTATTTTAATAATCCCTTATTTTTTAATCTATTTGAAATGCAATTCAAATTACATGACATTCAGTCACAATTGAAGTCGCACCATGCATAGGAGTGGTGTGTTTATGGGGAGAGCTATGAGTACCAAACCCTCTTGCAATTTGTATCTAAAAGTTTATTAACTAGTTGCAATTAGGCACTTTACGTAGCAACCTCTATTTCATTTTAGATAACAAATAAAATGACAGGTTGTAATAAAATTAATTTTGTCATCTTTGTATCATAAATTTTAAAATAACTCATGCCAATTTACTTTACTAATAAATTTTACGGAGTTAGTGCCATTTTTATTTTCAAAATAAAGTACTTACTTATTATAATCATAAATACATTATTTATTAAATTGGCAGTGGTTGCCTATATCATGAGATTAACTAACAAAACAAACAGGAAACATTTTCAAATAGCATTTAAAAGTTTAATCAATTATCCAGATACAATTAGGTAAAAACATATTAATCGTAATATGTAATTTCCTCAAACACAACAAGAAAATAAGTTGCATCCGAGTGCACTAATCGATTCTGCTAGTGGATCTAAAGTTTTGTGTTTTTTTATCCATTTGCGTACCTATTAGTTCTCTTTTACGCCTCCTTAAGTAATGTTTTCTAGGTAATGCTTTCCTGTATTTTTTTCAAAAAACATTTATGTACTGTTTCATCTTACAGAATTACAGCAATCTCTATTATCATTGGTGCGATCTACGACATGTTGGGTAACCAATTCCGCTCTCAGTGTGTCTCGTGAGGGCTTGGTCCAAGCCTTCTACATTTATCAACTTGACCCGGGGCAGCTAGCGGTCGGCACTCTTGGAGGTCACACCTCCGTCTACCCGTTGTCATTTTCAGTGATGCTCAAGTTAACTGAGATTGCCTATGATCAGGATCTGCTGCTGGATGCAATTCGTCTCGTAAACTATCTGCTTCAGGACTGTCAGCAGGAAGTGACTGGTGTACCAAAATTGCATCGCAGGCTTCATAGAATGAAAGCAAATGCATTCTACAAGGTGACGTTTCTCCTAACCAGAATGGAATTTCTATTAGATGTTATATATATTAATTTATCAAATGAAAGACTTTTGTAATAAACAGGACTTATATAAAGGTAAATTAACCGAATATAGAATTGCAAGCCAGCAATTTGAATTATGAGCAGTGCCACATCTTGATATTTTGATATCTTGGCCGTACTGACTAGTAATAATGTAGATGCAACATTTTATAATCATAGAGATTTTAATTTAATACTTATTGCACATAGGTATGTATGGATTAGTTATTCTTCAAGATAAATTTTATTAACTCATTTATTTTTGTTTAATTCATAGGCTAACAATATTACAGCTGCCATTGAAGTTATACAAAGTTACATGAAAGGTACTACTATTGTTTCCATGTTTAAATAGTGAAAATACGTTACATTAGTTCGTTCCAATAAAATAATAAATATAAAACTTAGAAAAATCACGTTACATAGAAAATTTGATTTTATATTTAAAACATAGGTAAGTACATATCTACAGTTGTTATAAAAAAACTTACAAATACACTTTCTATGGTTGAGAGTTTTACGAATGAAATCTTTACTGCAACAAACATACAAAATTAAAAAATAATAAATTAAAATCATTCAAGCCTTCAACACTACTAACATCATAGAAATGAATTTAATCCAAGAGACTATAGGCATCTAATTACCTGAAATCCTGTAAAATTACGATTTGAATATAAAACTACTTGATGAATTATTAAACATGCCTAAAATTAACCATCAAACACTGCAGGCATGTTTAATAAATTAGTATTAATTGTTTGATGAAAATGAATAAACAGCAAATTTAATCCATCAAATACTTATTTGCCTTTTATTCATAGAAAATACCTAAAATTAGAAGTATTCAGTTCCCTGATTCAATCGTTAGAATAATATAACAAATTTAATGTTTCCTGCTAACAAATCAACCAATTAAGTAAATCAATGAGTTAAATTAACAAACGAATCAAACGAATCAAATAAATTAAACATTTTAGACAATTCAAATAAATAAATAAACCAAATAAGTCAAATGAACAAAAATCAAACAGTAGAAGCAAATCAAATAGATTAAATGAATCAAATCAAATCAAATAAATCAAATAAATCGAACAAATTAATAAATCAAATAAATTAAATAAATCAAATGAATAAAATTATAAAATAAATTAAACAGTTCAAATATATAAGTCAAACTGTAACCCTGCCAAAAATGAGAAATCATGATGCGTTCTTTTTTAATTAAACAACTTCATATAACCCAATACACCTGTTTATAAGATTTCATTTTCTACTTTTATTTATTATGGATTTAATCAAAAAGTATTGGCCCTAAAAAGGGCCATTTTCGCCTTCTCTAAATGAGGATAAGAATGAGACGGGCTCAGTAATCAGAAACACCACCTTTGCGTTCAATAGCTTGATTACATCGTTCTGGATAAACTGATCAGGAATAGCTGGCCATATCTTTGATGCAAATTCAAAAAGTTGATTCATTCCATGAATGACTCATTTGTCGAGCTCAACCTTTAGAAATGATCAGCAGTTCTCGATAGGGTTAAGGTCAGGACTGCAGGCAGGCCAAGCCATGACATTAACATTATTCTGATCAAACCAGCAAGTTGTAAAGCGGGCTGTGTGTGGCCTGGCATTGTTCTGTTGAAATACGATGTTTGGGTGTGTAGCTAGAGTTGGTGTCACATGCTCTTCTAGCACTTCAACGTACGTTGGAGCTGTGACATTTTCTTGAAAAAGATGAAGTGGAAGCACACCATTAAATGACCGCCGCCACCTTGAATCCTTGGTTGAACATTCTGAATAAGCCCCAGCTCCGCGTCTACTACGATATTGCCGCCGCTGATTGCCTTGTACCAGATGCGCTGCAGTCCACCCAAAGTGTACAGTCAGGGTCATCAATTGTGAATTTGGGGAAGATACTAGGGATATCTGAGTATAGGGGAAAAGTCATAGGGATATCTGGATATAGGGAGATAAACTTATGGGGAAGATTAGCAGAGCATCCAGGACATCACATATTCGTAGGCTTCTTCTTCCAATCATCAGAATAATCCCGACCTTCCCCATAAGTCTCTCTCTTTATATCCAGATATCCAGATATCCCTAGTATCTTCCCCCAAATCCACAATTGATGGCCGTGTACCCTTCCCAATTCCTAGAACCCTCTCCCATCTCCAGATATCCTATGACCCTTCCCTAATCTCCAAATATCCGTAGGATTTCCCCTCAAATCTCAATGTCGTTTAAAAACTCACCCTATATATAATTAAAATATAACAAACTTTGTTTTCAACGAACTTCCTTTCCTAATTGTATCTAAAAAGGCATATTAAGGATAAACAAAAAATATTTTAATAAATCAAATAGGTATGCTAATACAAATATAAAATACCTTAATTGAATCAAATAGATTATAAATAAACCAAATGAGTCAAATATATCATTTTTTAATTTAAGATATTCAGATTCATTGTTTTCTTATTTTACAACTTATGACTTTTTATCAAGATTCAAATTACTTCTTTTTTTGTTTAGAATTTCTAAAACTTTTGATCTCTCTGTTATACTGTTGATCAAAGTACAAATGATTTTAAATTTCTAACATTTTAAAATATTTCTAGAATTCATTTGTTTTAGATGTTGTTTGTTTCAAAAATGATAAAGAATAACACATTGAAATGGGTGTTACTTTTGAAATCAAAGCATGATTGAATTGCAAATTTATTTTTTATATAAATTATTTATATATACTTATATACATATATATACTTATTTTTAAATATTGTTTGATCCATTAATCGGTTTATATTAAAACTAAAGCAAGTTAATAAGATAAAATATAATAATTTGTTCAAGTGAAATGTAATGATGCGAGTAATAATTTAGCAAGTAGAAGATATGTGTTTTGTAAATCGTTTAGTGCAAGAATTTTGTTAACTATAAAATTGAGTTTAGCAAAAAATGTTGCAAACGATAAATTAATTGTTTTTTTTATGATAGAAGTTTAATATTTGGTAAATGAATTGTTTAAAACGTTTTATATGCATAGTAGATCAAGAATATCTACAACTTTTAACAATTTCATCTACCTGATTAATTTATGAAAAATGTTTGGTCAATGTGGTTTATGTTTAAAACTTAATTTATTTGGGCTTAAACGCATTATCTTGTAGCAGACACTTTTGTAAATTGAGTAGAATATGAGACAAATAATTTCTAACTATTTTTAGAGCATCCTTCCGAAAAGTCAGTTTTGGACCGCGATCTGAATTTGTTTTTATCCAAAGCATCAAACAAAAACTCCTATACAGTGGATATTCCCATTCATCGACAGAACGAACGAAATTTCAATCAGTTGTGTCGAGGGGAAGTTATACAGGTAGGTGTTTTTTTATAAAAATAAATAATATCCATTAAGTAATAAAAATTTCGGACGAACATCATATGCAAGACAGGAATATGTATTTATCAGGATAGGTACAAATAATAAAAAATAATAATAAACAGCTAATAACAGAAACCACTATTTCAAATTTCAAAATGAAAAACTTGGAAAACATCTATTTGAACTTATTGATATTGATAATGAAATTAGCCTTTTTGCATTCACAAAATAATAATAAATTATTATAAACCTTTGTAATTTTTACTACCTAGTATTATTTTTTAGCCACTGCTGTTTTGTTCTTATTGGCATCCAAGAAAAGGTTGGTATGCAGTGAGACAAGAAATTATCAGCAACCGTCCGAGACTGGTGAGATTTTTGAACGTCATTCATGACGAAGAAATAAAGAAACTGGTGAATATTGCCAAGCCAAAGGTAATAAATTGATAATGATGAGACCCAAAGGGGTCGAAAGAGGTCTCATAGTGCTTATGCCAGTGAATCAAAATTAATTTGTAATAATTATCGATCGAAAAATTATTATATGCCAATTTTATATTTAGAAAATTTATATTTAGAAAATTGTTGTGTCAACCACCTTTTAAACATACAATTGAAGAATGTTTTATGTTTGTATAAATATTTTGCTTCCATAAAATTCAGCAATTGTTAATTATAAATAATCTATACATAAGACGGGTTAGGTACCAAGGTTTTATTGGTATTAGGATGATTAGTAAATGATTTTAGTTACAAAATATTAATATAACCCATAATAATTTTAATGAAAATTTTAAAAAGTGATTTTCGAGCTAGCTACTTCCTAATTCTAAGATGGTTTTAAAGATGGTAATGTCTTCCCAACATTTAAAATAGCGCAAATTGAGCAAGAATATTGAAACTAAATGCCTAACAAGAAAATGAAATTAATTTGAGGCCCACATTTTTAAGATAATTTTGTATATATACATCGTCGCCTTTTTAGAAAACACACGTAAGTGCCTATTGAATAATTTTTGGGAAATCGAGGTACTATTATACTTTATAATTATACTTCTACTTATTTTAATTTATTAATATTAAAAGCAAATTATGTATAAAGAAATTACAATAATATACAAAAGTAACTGTAATTTTTAAAATTGCGATTTCCCAACAATTTGTCAATATGCACTTACGTGAATTTTCTAGAAAGGCGACGATATATATGTACACATTTTGTATGTTTTGCTGTAGTTATAACAAAATAAAAATTTTAATGCAGCCAAACGTACAAAACCGACAAAAAATAAAGACAATTTATATCTGGAAAGCTTTTGAAGTTAACATAATTAGAATTGAAAATAATCTAACAAAAAGAAGTTGGCAATAAATGTACAGAAATTTATTGAATTCGGTTAGAAGCAAAACATACAAAAATTAATTCGTTCTTTATAGCTAGACCGGTTCTTTAAAAATAACCCACAGCAGATCTCTATGTTGGTGAATCAGTAGAATTATTTCTATAACTTTCAATATAATGTCAGAATTCTGTAAACCCAGTAGCAAATTAAGGATTAATATTAAACGATCTGGAAGGTCCTTCAATCAAATAACTCATTAAGTAGTCAAAGAACCCTAAAATCATTGCTTGTATGTAGGTATGTAGTAAAATTAACTTGTTGCTATGCAATACTAGTGCCCCGATGTGTATATCTGTCAATAAAATCATTTGACAAATGAAAACTTCTAAGCCCATCAATAACAAAATTAAAATACACCAAAGTAAATAATACATGAACCTTATGTCACCATACATTTCTTGCCAAACACAATAAGAATTGTTGTGTAATAATTGCCGCAAATTTTGTTGTGAATTCAAGACTTATATTGTTACCACGAAAAGTTTTGGTTTCTTCTTTTTGATCAGGAATAGGATGGAGTTCGCATCCGCAGTGGTGTCTAATTTTATAAATATCTAATGCTATTAGAATTTTGTTTTCTGGTAAAGGTTTATTATTTGACCGATTCACCATAATAGACTCACCGTTGTAAGATAACCAAAGACGTAGTAGGTATAATTGAAATCTGTGAAGATAACTCACTCGAATCGTATTGCATAATACTTTTAGAATCAAATAATTATCATTTCTATGACGGCTTTAGCTTTAGCTATGGTTATTATCTTAAATATTTCACATTTACTAGTTGCTATGTTCTTCTAATTTATTACGGTCAGACCTTTGCTGCTGCTCGTTGCAAAACCCTAAAACGTGAAGAAATTCATGTTGAATCTTTGCTGTAGTCAGACACCCATATTCTTTGGCCACGTTGTGTTTGCCTTCCTACTGAGCTGCTACATCCCCCAGTGTCTGTATCAACTTGTACATAACGACAAGGTTTTACTTTGTTACTTTTGTCGCTTAAGTACTTAAAGCTAAAACAATCTTCACTTTTATCAAGTGTCCCTTTGCAGTAGTAACAAGTTTAGACAATTTGATAAGCGCATTTTTAATAGTGGTCCTGTCGGCTTTAGTAGCTCCCTAAAATGATCAGTCAAAGTATTCCATCTATACGGACTGGCATTGTTTCGGAATTTATATCTTTGTAATATCGCTTTATCTTTGCAGTAAGCATCATATTTTCTGAATTGTCAGAAAAAATGTCTTTTATCCGTATTAGGACAATTAGATTCGCAAACACAACTACTCACGAACAACACCAGAATAAAGACTTGGATAAAATATCGTTTTAAAAACGCTTCCATAATTATTAAGATGATTCTACTATTATTTGGATTTTATCATACAACTGGTTTTTGGCCAGATAGACGATCTATGATTCTAATACAGAAAAACCCATTATATAAATGGAAAAACCAAAATATGAAACAAAAATTAAACATTACTCTATGGTCTTCCTTCATGGAAAATTTCAAATAGCAGAGTTTATTTGAATCTTTACCTTTAAGTTGGGTTACAAAAGTGGAAATAGAAGAAGAAAAATAATTATCTCTATGTATGTTAAATGAGTGTTTTCTGAAGATTGTTACATTAAAATCACTTCTTGGAATGAGTCGGCATTTTAAATCTGAAATATTATTATTTTGAAGAGCATTCTAAAAGTGAATTGCCTTCATAGTTTCATTTTACTCTTTTTCTAATTATTTTTAAAATTATCACTTTTGTTTACTACGTACATAAATTAGTGTACAAATATTTTAAAATATTAACTTCATTGAATATAAAAATTGGGTGAGTTAAAGAGATGACCATTCTTTTTTAAATATTCTTCAAAACAATAAGATTTCAGATTTAAAATGGTGACTAATTCCAAAAAGTGTCTTAATGTAGCAATCTTCAGAAAACACTCATTTAACATACTTTTAGATAGGGCGGTACAGTTACTTTTTTCAAGCGTTGTAGGTATATCTATTAATTCATGTACTGAAATTCAAATTTCCAGTTTACTTTATCTATGATTAATTAGAATTTCTTTTACTAATATTGTTTAACTTTAATAATTTTGCATACTACAACAAAAACTATAAAAACATCATAACAAATCAAACTGAATAAAGGAAACTGAGCTCGGTTTCTCAAAAGCCAGTTAAGCTAATTGGACAAACAGCATAGGTTTCCTGCTCTATGTTCTTGCAACTCAATTAATTTTAGTTTGACAGTTAATTTAAACGCCCAATTATCTTAACTGGCTTTTGAGAAATTGGGCTCAGTTAAGTTTATTGAGCATTTTTGTAACCTTGTCCACCAAGTATCTTAATGTGCGGTACGACTGGGTTTCAAATCGGATAGCACTCGGCTACTACAGGAACATTCGATGTCACGTTAGATGTCCAATTTCCAGTTATCTATTTCTTTTCAACCCAAATATGTATGTATCTGCCTTGGGACGCTATATTTGGTTGCACTTGAAGATGATGTACTAAATATGAAGACATTTCAATGAACTATTCATATTTTAATAGGACTATAAGATTAATATTTATAATAAAAGTTATATTTGACATCGAACTAGTGCGATTCATTGTTCCCTGACGATAAAAGCTGTACATTTTAAACTGAACATGTAAACAAACTATGTTTCATCTAAATGCATTTTATATTTTTATGTATGGGAATTTTTTAAATCGATATATTATATATTCTTGCTTTGTATTGTATCGATTAAAATTAACTTAGTTCCGCTACGTTCCCCACTTTATATAAACCATGAAAGATTTTATTTTCAGAAAAATAAAACAATTTCATACCCAATTGTTATGTTAAACAAAAGTATATGTTTCCCCTCTTACACCGGATGAAATAGTCTAATAAAAGTAAAGGTGGCGGATGCCCAACTAATTGAAGGAAGTCATCAATCGCTGTCAAAACAATATCTTTCAGTTCAAACTTGATCTTGTGAGATTTCTTTCCTATGACACTAGGACTGTTATCTATCTATGTACTTTAATAAAAATGGTATATTACATAAGAAATTGAAATCTTTAGTTGGTCATAAGGTACCTAGTATGCTAAATCGATTTCAATACCATGTAATGGACCAGCCAGGAGTTGCCAATAACTTTTTTTAAATTGCAAAGCAATCACCTATCTTAGCGTTATTATATGTTGTTTGAGTACCATTTGACATTGGGATACTTCAAGTTTGGTGTTACACTCGAGTAAGTGTTACCCGAAGAAGGTGTTGAGCTAACTCAAGTGTTTGTTAAAGTTGCGAAACATTCACATTTTATGGGACATTCTATAATTTTTTTATTGATTTTGTTTAGATAATACCTTCCAAAATTTCACTTGATGGAAAGAATGAAAACATCAAAGTTGATACATCATTTCGAATAAGTGAGACGTAAGTAAACCAAAAGTATTTATTTGTTTTATATCTCAGTTGACAAAATATTAGAAGCACTCTATGGGCCATCTTAAGCACCACAGCGACAATGAAACTGGTGGGGGGGAATGAAGTAGTGTACATTTCAAATATATAAACAAAGGCGTTAGAACTGGACATGCAAAAAAAGTGGCGAGGGCGCAAGCCCAGCGACAGACAAAATATTTTTTAGGGAAACTGGTGTGGAACAAAATAGATCAGCTATTTATGAATGTTTATCGGACTCCCCTGGAAAGTGTTTGGTTTTTAGATTCCATTTGATGCATTCTGAATTATTTATTTGTATATTTTAAAGAAAGATCTTGTCAGAAAATCATAATTTATGTTACCTAGATTATTAAATAGTGCTACCCTGTAAGTTGCGTCAGGTCACATTAATTAACCCTTGGTGGACAAACATATTTTCACAAAGGCCTGGATAAAGGGGCTAGGATTTGATACTTCGCAGGGAATGGATTGGGTTGATTTTGACACCTTGGAAAGATTCATTGAACGATTTTTTTTAAAGGAATCGATAAGGATCCGATGATGTCATTAGGTCCAAAAATAAAAGTTTGTCCGATTTGCTTCAAATTTGGTGTGTACTAGGCATTCACTAGGTCCACTAGGCATTCACTAGGTCCACTAGGCATTCAGTAACACGAATCCGTAAATGGTTTTTGAAAAATAATTGATTATCAATATTTTTGGCCAAAACCAGTTAAATGACTATAAAATGAAAAGTAAATATGATATTTTGATCAACTTTGAGATATAGAATTAGGAAGATATTAGAAAATTGAAAGCTTCAGTTTTCTGGTTGCTAGTCTATGAGGGCCACCATTCTGGGACAGGGGACAGGCACATAAAAACTGTTTTTTTTTCAAAAAAGTGAATTTTATTACATTTAAATGACTGAAATGATTCAAAATGGTTTATTATTAGTTTTGAGATCATTTCTTGTGGTTTTTACAGATTAGCCGGGCCTGGTCCCAATATCAGTTGACCTCAATTTCTGACTTTGAATAATATTCTGACTTTTTTAATTAGCGCACTTATAACATATCAGAAAAAGAATAGATGTGCTAAATATAATGCATTCCAATGAAGTACTCATATGATGTTATTGGAGAATTAAATTTTCCATTTTTCCGAACTAAATATTAGAGTGTTCGGTAAACTTACGTTTTTCTATAAAACATATCAAAACAAAAACAGCTCCACTGAGAATACTGTTCAATCACTGACGTTGAAATTCTTACATAATTGAGTACTTTATGTGAAATGTTTATAATTATAGCTTCCATACTTTTTACAGACTCGATGTTTTATAGAGAGATTTTATAGAAAAAGCGTAATAATCAACCGGGCAATTTTTGTCACAAAATGTCACAGCAATATTTTTTAATGAAATTTTCTACAAACATTAGAAACATAGTCCTGCGCAATTTCTACAAATATAAAAATAATCACTTATTTAAAAAAAAGTATATTTTGGCATTTGTGACCAACTTCATTTTTTCAGAGGGCCGCACGTGACCTTGAGGTGGTCACACAAAATGATTGATGTCAGAAAATCTGAAAGAGAATTTGATGCGCAGATTGCAAATTTAAAGTAAATTGATTCAGCCTTTTTTGAACAATTTAGAAAATCACTTTCAGTGGTGGCCACCTCCCCCTTTATCCTCAAAATAGTAAACATTCTTGGAGGGGGCGCAAAGATATACCAGACCCAAGGCAATGCCCCCCCCAGTTCTTACGCCTATGCTGAAATCCTAGAGGTCTTCCTCAGAGAAGCCACAATAGGTAGAAATTACCTCTGAATATTTAGTCTGCAAACTTTTTTTAAAGTCATTTTATTAATTGATTTATTGCTCCATGCAATGTTTTAATTCGACAGCAAACGTTGAAGCACAGTTTAACACAAAGGTACCTACTTGGTCTCACCCATGACATCTTTCTGTTGCTTTTTCTTGTTAGTGCTTGGTTGTCCTATGGTCAAGGCAAAGTTGTGCGTGAACTAGGCAAACGAATCGGGTTCATAACTCAACTGAAAACCGAGATTGATAACATCCCTGATTTGTCATTTGTGGATTCAGAAAAATTTCAAGTACGTTTTTCACTGCAGACTTCAATTGTATAGGGTGTCCGGAAAATAATTTTATTTTTTCTCTGATTAAAGGTCATTTTGTAAAAAAAATTAATTATAGACTTATTTTGGTACACAGAAACATTAATTGAGAGAAAAATTAGCTATTTAAAAAACACTGTGGGGGCGAGATAGGGGCCAATGACGTCACCAGGTTCAAAAATGAAAATATGTTCAATTGACTTCACTAGGTGCTCATTAGCAAAAATCCTAAATATTTCTCCGAAAATGTTTGATTTTCGATTTTTTTAGAGACAAAAAACGATAAATAATAGTTTTGGAGGCAAAAATAAAATTTTAAAATATATTTTATTGGAAAAATATTTATGGATTTGTTCTAATGAACGCCTAGTGAACCTACACACCAAACTGGAAGTCAATTGAGATGCTTCAAAATTTGGACCTGATGACATAATCGGCCCCCATATTATTTTAAATAAATATATAAATTTTGTGTCAACGAATGTATAGAAAGTGCCTGTGTACCAAATAAAAGTGTATATTTCATTTTTTCACTAAAAGACGTATAATATTTAAAACATTTTCGGATAGAAGATGGATTCAGCTGTATGTTATCTTTTTCAGGTTGTCAATTATGGATTTACTGGCATGTATTTTCCACATTACGACTTCTTTGTAAGTTTGACTTAGATTTGTTTTATTATTTCAAAATATTATCACTTATAATTATGAGACTTCCCATACTTTTTTAAAATGTCTCTCCTACTTTGAAGTAAAAAAACAAACAAAACTAAATAAGTATTTTTATACACTATCAATATTTATAAAATGTAAACTTTATAATATGGAACAAAACAAAAATGAACGGACCATGCCATATTTGATTACTATAATGTTGCATATCAAAAATATATTGCGTTATTGGTAGCTTATTACTATTAGTAATATAAGTTAATTTTCTTTATTGTTAGGCAACCAAAAAATATGAATTGCCAGTGTGGCAACGGCGAATACATGACAGAATAGCAACATGGATCTATTACGTAAGTTTTCATTCTGAAGAAAAAGCAAGAAAGAAAGCAAGTAAGTAGTAAGTAAGTAAGTAAGTAAGTAAGTAAGTAAGTAAGTAAGTAAGTAAGCAAGTAAGTAAGTAAGTAAGTAAGTAAGTAAGTAAGTAAGTAAGTAAGTAAGTAAGTAAGTAAGTAAGTACATAAGTTCATCAACCTTTTCTCAATCGAAAGATTGTTATATTATTTTTTTAAATATCTAAAATATGAAATCATTTTTGATTTTAGTTATCGGACGTTCAATATGGGGGCTACACAGTTTTTGTGGATGGAAATATTACAGTAGCACCAATAAAAGTAAATTAATATTTTCTAATAGATTTAGTCCAACAATTAACCAAATTTCGAGATCGTACATTCTAGAATATACGGTGTTTGGGAAAAATAAGAATTTTGAGCAAATAAGAGGGGCGTCCCAAAAGAAACGAGACAAATGCTATAACTTTCCCCCCTTTTTTAATTCAGGTTGATCAAATTTCTAATAGATTATCTGTAGATGATAATTAAATGTCATGAAATAAAATTGTTATAAAAATTACAGTAATTAAAAAAAATGTTCTCTATGAAAAGTTTCAGTAGGCTCATCTGGGACTTTTCCGATATAGTCCCTATATACATATGTGAATGCATTTTGTCCATCAAGATACCACTTTTCTCATATTGTCTCTGAACCAGTCTTTTGGGAATGTCTTTGAGGACACTCCCTGTTAAATTCTCCAACTCTTGTCGTGATCCCAAAGCGGTGTGCTCTAAGGAATGACTTGAGATAGGGAAATAAAGGGAAGTCACATAGAGAAAGATCAGAACTGTATAGAGGGTAGATAAGTTGATCCCAATTGAATGTTCAAAGTTGATTTTGAGTCACTTGGACTGCATGGGGTTTTGCATTGTCAAAATAGCATTGATTGTCATATCATCATGGAGGAAATCAATATGAACAAAGCATGAAAATATTGCTTTTGCCTGATGAGGAGTTGCCTCAGATTGGGGGGGGGGGGGGGATAGCACCTTTTTGGATGCCATTGT
>JAUYWI010028897.1:0-31460 GCA_034780595.1 Parotoplana pacifica
CGGGGGGGGTGGGGGGTAATAATTCCCTTTGTCTACCTAAGGTGAGTGAACTTCCTACATTTAATTTTCTTTATTTGATAATGGCTTTATGTGTAGAATTATTTAAAAACAAATTTCAAAAATCTAATGCTGCTATGCAAAACATTTCGACAAGTATTTCATAATGATACGGCTAGATTTGGCATCAATAGGAGTTTATGTATATTAAATTGATTTGCCTTTTCTAAGTTGTGGTAATCAATAGACAATTGGTTTCAATGACATATGCCAGATATTGTCTACTTATTTTGACAAAAAATAACATAGAAATTGGTCTGCATGTATATAATTAACATTGTTAACTTTATTTTTTTAAATTAGGAATGTTTTTATCTGAGTAAACATTAAGATATAATTTTCAATTGAAGGATTTCATTTACTGAATTATGAGTAAATGAATTCTCATTTTATTCTATATTTACATAAAACGCTCATCTAACCTTCAAGATGATTTTAATTCAATACCTAGACCCTCCCCTCTCTAAAATGCATGCGTAGAATCACTGAAGCGGAAATAGTATCGACTTTTGCCGTCTTTGTCGGTGAGAGCATAACAGCGTGGCTTTTTCCTGAGAAACAAACAAACAAACAAGCTATGTGTATCATAAAGTCCACTCTCGTAGAACAAATGATGGTATCGTTGAACTTGAAATGCACAAAACACTTATTCAACTGCCGCTTCTCAGGACTAGCTTCGTTTCATTATACAATCACAAGTCAGACTCCACCAGTGACTTAAGTCAAGTGTTAATAACTATAATTTTAGTGATATCAATGACACAAATTGTGTTTTATTAGCCAAAATCTTTAGAAGTCCACTCTTGAACAATTAAAGTTGATCACTTTAAATGTTGACGTTGTTCTTCTAACCTGAAAATATTCACTAATGAAGCTGTATTTTATCTGAACTTTGTATTATTACACTAAAAGCAGCCCTCTAATCATCATCATCCTATGAATATTCAGTCAAGCATATCAATAGTTTGATTTGAATTTGTGATAATTTAATTGTTTGATTGTTGGTCATTAAATTAGTATTATTTATGTATTGTTATATTATTAGTTTTTTTTATAAATATTTTTCTTAAATATAAAACTAGGTATCTGTTTTTGATTGACGATGTAAATTTATTAAAATTTAAACTACCAATACAGGACACATAATGTTGCCTCTTTTTTCGAGATTTCAGGAATTTTGGTTCTAACTTGAACTGTCACTCACATTTCAGGATTTTTGAGAAACGGCAAGAGCTGTAAAATATATTTGGCATACCTAAAATGATTTTATTGATAATGACGTGTATAAATTTTATAAACAGGATCAAAAACACTGTAACCTAGAAAAAAGAAGTGGTCGTATGTACATCCAGGAGAGCTCTATCACTTTTCTGGGAATGATATTATTCCTAATACTCAGGGTGATTCTTACCACGGTAAAATGATTTTCCTTAAAACTACAATCTTACAAGTTCCTTCAAACTTAACATTTTTCTCTGGCCTTACATTTTTTTCCAATCTGTTTACACTCTAATCTGCTTTATTAATATGATTGTCGTCTTGGGGAAAAAATCAAAATTCATTAAACAACAGTGAGTGTCTTGTGCACTCTATTATGATTAGCTATCACAGGGGATAACATTAGAGGTCCACTATATGTTCATTCAAGATCGGATTAAAGCAATTTTAAGTCAGAGGTTGAAAACTAAGTTCCTGTTTGTCCTTCTACTCGTTGTGGGTATCATTGTATGTTTTAATAAGAACTCTTCGTTTTCTTTACTCTCCACCCAGCTTCTTCTGGGCACTGATGATGAAGACTCGCCTTTCTTACACCCCAGGCCAGCACTCCTGATCAGGCCCTACTCCCTGGTTTTCCGGTTGGTTTTGTTGTTCTTTTTGATGCATAAAATAGATTATTTTGTAAATTTAGACAAAAAAGTAGTTGAAACATCTACTAAATGTATGTATGTATATTTAATTTGTATATTCTCTTATTGGTTGTCGCCGAAAAAATAAGACATTGAGAAAACTATTGGCTATCGTTGTTTGAAGGAGCGCACCTATTTCACCAAATGAAATATGACTCCTTTTTTCGTCTGCCGCACCTAAAGGCAAAAATTTACGTGAAACAATAATCCTATACCTATACTTGTCTTATACATATATTCAGCGTAAGACAGATAACGGACTGTCATACTTATTGCAAATTTGACGTTTTATTGCCCTGTTTGTCAGTCAGCAGCTATAAAAATCGACACTAACAAAAATATCTAGTCACTATTAATTGCTTTGGCACTTTTTAATACTCCACTTCTATAGATTAGTATAACTGAAAAAGATACCTACGTCGTAAATTCACATCTAGGCGGTACTGTTAAAATAGTACATACAGCTGAATATCATTACCAGAGGCGGGTAACTACGTTCATTTACAAAACAGAGGTATTGCAACACCGCTGCCGTAATCATTCTCTGAGTCGACTTTACTCTGCTAAGTTGAAAGTGACTGTCACATACAATTTTGTCATTGTTAAATATTCAGTCTGGCGGTGATAGAATACAAAGAGTTCAACCCGCCGCTGGATTTGCTGCCATAACCAGTTAGTTCTTTGGATCTACTTTTCCACGCCTGAAGACTATATGGAGCAATTCTGATAACAAGAGACTACATACTTCAATCTCAGTAACCAAACCTAAAAGTTATCAACGCTATTATTGTTGTTTTTGTCACCAGAAACAGCATACTAACACCTTCCAAAAAAATATATCCGACCATTTGGTTTGAGGCTGATTAAGTAGCCAAGCAGACAGCACAGTGTTATTTCTGTTGAAGTTGATATAATATCTATTTGGGTACTGCAGTGGTTGTTGTTTACAATTTTATGCACACCAATAGCCGACTCCGCACATCGTTTTATAAAAAGTTGGTGATTTTTTTTATATGTCAACGAGACTTGTTAGAGTTGTCATCAACTGACACTGCATCCCATCTTTCTCGCGGTCGGCAGAGTTTCGGCACTAACGAAGGAAAACCGACTAGTGTAAAGCGCGCGGAGAAATTTGAATCACGAAACCTTCCACCTAGTGAAGTCGTGTTCTGACACAAGTAGTTTTGACAGTCGAATCAACTTCAACGTCAGCAGATCACCTTGATCGGTCTTGACATGGACGCCACACAAAGGGTACGTAAGAGCTAGAAGAGTTACTGTTTAGGATATTAGTTAGAGTTTTCAATTCTCAGCATACGCGTTTTATGTTTGGCTATCGTTTTTAAAAAATATTTTAATGTACGAATATGAGTGCTTTTTATTGTGTGCTTTTTTTAATAAGTTCAAAAATTCTAACTTGCCTTTATGACATGTTATTTTTTTGCAGTATCCAATCTCTCACGCGGATGGCCTTACTTCGATCAATGCTGTGTCCACGGTGGGGGGCGCTCCTCCCCTGTTAATGTCACCACATCTTGATTCGAACTCGGATCCCTATCGGTTGCACCATCGCCTCTCCGCCTCCTCCCCTCATCACCATGCGGCCAGCGGGGGCACCACGCCCTCGCCACAGACCGCTGTTGGCGGCGCCCCGATTCCCCCGCATTCCCCGGCTGGCAGTGTGCCCCCCTCCCAACATCACTACGGTCGGTCCACCTCGTTGCAGCATGCGCCCGGTGGCTACCACCCGCCCGCTCATCAGCAGCACGGCAGATCGAGCTATTCGCCCTCGGCTGCTAGTGGGGGCACGGTATACCATCAGCACACTCCGCCGCCCCCTACCCTCTATGCAGCGCAGACGCCCGTCTCCATCGCCGAACAAATGTACGGTTCTGGCAGTTCCAAAAAGGACAAGGACACCATTTATAAGTAAGTGAACGGTGCTTTCATTTTATTCTGTTCAAATAAATTTTGATTTTGTTTAAAAAACACGCAGAGAGAGAGAGAGAGAGATAAAATTATTGTGCATTTGCGTAACCGTAAAGATACAAACAAAGCGTGTCAAGATATAATAAAAGAACAATTTCTCTATTATTATCTTAAGTTGATTGACTTATGATTTCGATTTGGTTGTGGAAATGTTCATCGATGTATCTGGAGAATTATTAGCCGGGGGGAGAGGCAATAAACTTGGGTCTCGTTTTGTTTTATGACCAGAATTGATGTTGAAATAATTCCTTCTGAAATTATCGCATCTTTCCGCAACTATAAATTGTACTTGAACATTGATTATTAGACAAGCTGATGAGTGTAGGGATATGTAATTTGATTGACTAATTCTGATATGTTGTTGTTTTATGTCTATCTTATTTATACAGTTAGATAGTCTGGTGCTCTGTCGTGATGCTAAAGCTCATTCTCTGCTTTAATAAGTTGTAGATTTATTTATTATAATATCTGTTATTTTGTTGAGTGAGTTTATTTAGTTAAGAAACTTTGTCTGATTTAATCACACTGTTCGAATATTAAGATGCTGATGTGGATGAGATGTCGCTATTATTATAGTGCGGATCACTTTTGCTTTTTTTGGTCTAGTTATCTAATTTATAGATTTTCTAAACTAGAATTTTTTAAATACTAAATTACTATTATTTTAATTTGATTTCAGTTCACTTTTTATTACTTTTTGGTTACAGTACTGATATTCTACTGCGCATCTATCGCTCTAGGTAGTTATGTCTATATTTTACTGGTCTTTTATTGATGTTTTAGTATCTTGACATTCTCATGACACTGATTTATTGTAATTAGTAACTCCCCCGATTTAATAAATTTTCTCCTTGCATTTTTATGAATTTAGCTCACCGTTGACAGATACATAGATATAAAATTCCAATGTAACATTTTATTGTATCGAAAAATTGAACGAAACTGGCTTGTGTTTATTTTCATTAGCTTCTAATTACATGGATTGAATGGATGTAACCAAAAAGGCGGAGAACTCTTATTGTATACAGAGGTAGAATATACATATCTGATATCATGTAATGTATATTTTCATTTGAAATCATTCAGTGGGTTTTGTTCTTGGTTTAAAAATAACATTGGAACAGAGGTTGATTAAAAGAATTCGTTACAGTTCGTTGTGAATGTTATTCACATAGATATAAATAGATGTGGCATTATCACAAGGCTCATTTGAGCTGGCCTTGATATACGATAGTAGGTATCTTTGAAATTAATAGAATTGTTTATAAAAAGAGGTGTAAAAACAAAGTGTAGGAGTTGGATGTGTTTTTATTTACAATATAAAGTCCTAATATAATTTTATGTCATTTGAAATTTTCTCACTACACTATTTGGAATGAAAGTTCACCTTTTAAGTGATTAGCTACACACAGGTTATAGTTTATTTGTTTTATGCCAATGTATTTGGAGATTTTGTGGTATATGATAGTCAAAGACGTGTACTTTTAAAATCAAAGGGTCTTTGTTTAGGATTATTATTACCTTGTTGCAAAATCTAAATCACCAATGTATCGTTTTTTATGTTTGATAAAATAAGTATGACCGTGAATATATTTATTATTCAATAAATATTTATTTACCGGATATATTTCGTATTCCTCCCTGTGTAAACGTCATTTTGGGTGGTCGATAGAATTTGACGATTTTTATGAGTGGTTATTGCCTACTACTTGGATTTTAATTTGCAAAATGTTACATTTTGATAATTAGTCGCGCATGGCTTCTTTGTGAAAGGACAGGCATATCTTGTTTCACGAGAAACTTTATTTGTGTTTCTACAGAAATTCTATTGGGTTCGTTCTTTACAAATATTATTTTAAAAGTAGGTGCCTATTTTTTATTAGGCTAAATAATATTATATTTATTTTAATATATACATTAATTATAATATATGATAATCAAATTTATGTGAAATCATTCTCTTGCTGTTGACTATACTCAATCGTATTTTATGGGATACCTTCTTCCTTAAAAAGAATGAATTTTTAAAAATAATTTACCAGCTTCAAAAAATCAATCAAAATTGTAACTGTGAATGATTGGCTGTTTTCTCTCACCTTATCAAAAGCGGCATTGTTCTATTAGACTCAACAGTTGTTCATGGTGTCGAACAATATATTTTTCAATGCATAACTTTCCACCACTCTGATAGGTGCTAGTCAAATCACGTAACTATTGAAGTCCCAAAGTGTTCAGTGATATTATGTCAAAAACATTACCATAGTCTAGAACTAAACACTTCTATGAATGAAGATGTTTGTGTCTCTTTCGTTGATTCATTACAGAAGATCGATTTATAATTCTAATTTAAGAATAGAAACTTGTGTATTATTACAATAAGATTTTACATAATTTATTTTCTTTCTATTTCAGTCATCCTTTGTTTCCTCTGCTGGCCCTTATTTTTGAGAAGTGTGAACTGGCTACTTGTACACCAAGAGAGGCAGGTTCAGGAAATTCCGATGTGTGTTCCTCTGAATCTTTCAGTGAGGATATTGATATTTTCGCAAAAGAGGTAAATACGCCACCATTATATAGTCATTATAAATTGCTATGCCATTTGCTGTAAGTATGCTAGTACCAAGGAAAGTGAAGTTACTTTGTATAGATCAATCTACTTGCATGCTCACATTATACCTACGAGTATTTATGGATCATCAGGAAAATGTTCACAAAGAAACACCTTAAATTATAGATCAAATTATATTATGAAATTTAATTATTCCTTCTAGTAGAAGTGCGTAATTATTTAAGCTTTCGGCTAAAATCATTTTGTTACGATGTCTAAATGATAAATTTTATGCAAATAATACATATATCCAATAATCTATATTGTATGATTTATTCAATCATGTATTAGGAGTACTGCACGTGAGCAGCATTGCAGTATTATTTGCCTAGAATATAAAATTAGCAATAAAAGATGCATCAGATTTATAAATAATAACCCAACCGTGCTATAATGATGAAGAATTGCGCAGTAGATATTTATGATTTCATAAAAAGAGGTGGAACTTATTTCCATTACTATGCACCTGTGAGCAATTTATATGTTCAGCTATTTATTATATAGACAGGGAGTGCTATAGACTCCTGATATTGGGATGGGAGTACATGAATTTATGCTTTAGTTTTGTCATAAAATATCTCAACATACGCTTCTAGCATTTTTTTTATTATAGAGAACAGAACATTTCACTGCAGTTTAATTGGTATGCTATTTTTAGTAGTTGAACATGCATAATTATACACAAGCACATGCCTAGCTGATAGGATTCTGGGCAAATTATATTCATTCCTTGTTTGAACGACGACGTGAGATAAAAAGTTTTTTTTAAATCAACATAGCACTAGCCTCCGTTTGGTGTAATTCTACACACTTTTCGGGAAGCTGTAAAGAATATTAATATATATTATTAAGTTGTTGATTATTTTTAATCACATGAGGAGCACATTGTGATTTTATGGATGACAGCATGCCGACAGAAAATGATTAATTGCCTCCTTATATTTGATTTTTGTCACACTGGTGCCTCTGATGGGTATTGATTAGGTATAACTCCATAGTTGACAACAATAGAGATAACACTTTCAATAGTACCAAGATGGTATAAAGGAAGAACTGTGTAGTTTCTCATGGTATGCAGAACTGAAAGACCGGATAAAATGTTATCCTTGTATCTATTAAAAATTTAAGAACTCCAATACTATTAAACTTCTTATCAAATGAGAAGGATTTCTAGGATTCTCTACTATAGGCATGGTATGATTATAATAATATCAGAATAATGTTAAAATTCTACCAGTATGAACAGAGTAAGATCTCCTTGACAAAGAGAATGGTTATTTTATTTTAGCAATAAGATTGAGTGAATCATTTGGATTCACTTTCTCAGAAACTGTTTTAGCCATCTAATAAAAATAAATACTTGGGAAGAAACTAAAAATTGTGGTCACATTTTAAAACCCGAATAAAATAGGCACCGTTGTGTGCTCTGTCATTGTGGATTTTTTAGTGCACAATTATATTTAGATAGCCGCCCAGATTTCATAATTAAATTCTATAGAATGGCATATCTGAGATGTAAAATTTCAACAGAATTTATTGATTTTGCTCTACCCATTGTGTCATCACACTCTGTGGAAGAAAGGCGAGTTAACTTTCTATATTAATAGAATTACTTGATTTACGAAGTTTGGTCTACAAACAAGCAAACAAATTCGTTCTATTATAATATTTAGGAGGGATAATATCCTGATAATGAACATTACTAACAAAAACTGAATTAGTTTGCTGACACTGAGTGAGTGTGTGTCGTTCATGAAAAGGTACCTTTCCCCTTGCATGGATCGCAACGAAAAGTCCTGGCGTATGAGCTCTCAAATAGAAATAGATTTTCAATTTAATGCATTTAATCTAAAATATATTTTGCACTCATCTCTGCCTCCAATATTCAAATCATTTCAGCACCCCTCCTATTACCCGAATTATATTTAGCTCTTTTTTTCTGGTTTTCAGGCGTCACCTCACTACCATAATATATACAGCCATCCAATACTTTTAAAACCAAATGGCATCGAGACAAAAAGTCAATAAAAAAGAGCAAAACTGGCCGTTTTTGTTCCATTAGATTAATTCATAGTAATTGTTAATATATTAGAAGAGTATTAAGTTTGCTAATATCCCAGTGTTTATTTAACTTGGCGATTGTGTCAATATTTAGGGGAAATTTGGGCTGGATAAGACGCGGCTCTATACAACACATTTAGCTATTATTATTAATATAGTTAGCATTGTATTGAAGACGTAAGAAACAGAATGATTACCACAATCTTGGGACTTCAGTTTGCGTTCTGTGATAAGAAAATAAAGATTGGACGCCTTATCGTTTACTACTATAATAATAATAATCATATGAAAGTAGAATAGTAATATGGAGGTGCATACTGAATCTTGAGCTTATTTTTTCTATTATTTCCCCTGTTAACCGTTTGGAATATTAATAATAATATGATACAGCACTGTACTCAGCATGGGATAAATTACATTTTGAGATAAACAATAAATAATATCTTGACTATAGGCATATTTTGATGTTAGATGCTAGGTATAACTTTATTGATTTTTCAATGTATGCTGCTTTAAGTTTACAAAAATATTTTAAAATTAATTCGAGATTAACATCAAAAATATGTATTTTGAATAGATATAAAATATCAGAGAGTTTTGGATGAGAAAAATTAATAGCCAGGCTGTGGATAGGAACTGTTGTGTGTTTTTTTTTCTCTCAACACAATCGACGCATTGTCGAGCATGAAAGCGCAGCAGCCTATGGAAAGAAGAGGGGCATCGCTCTAAAAATTATAATTAACAAGATTGTTTAACATGGCATATGGGGTAACAATGCTGTTATTGACGAGTACGTAACAAATATTTTGATAATTTAAAAACACTACGGCATGTTTCCTGGCTCATGAGTTAGGATTATATACTCTGGAGATTTAGGGTTGCAAGCTTAACAACGCTCGACCGTTGCAATTAATAGGCAGGTTGTTGTTATTACAGCAAAGCAGCAAAAATAGGAAGATTTTATCTTGCATTTTTTTGGTAGGCGCTATATGAGATTGTTTTTTTAGATTAAAATTTCTTTCTTGTTGTGGTGAGTATGTGTGTGTTAGGAATAAAATATTATAGAATGAGAACAGTGCCATATTTCGAAATACTTTTAGTTTTGGTATTATAGTTGATTTAGCATTTCCACTGTGATTAACAAGAATACGGTACGAAATATTCTCTTTTTTATTATTGTTGCTTTTAGAGATTTAGGTGGAACATTTATATTTTACTTATATATGTTTGTTCATCCCAATCAAGTAATCTCTTTAAAAAAAACAGTTGCGCCTCCTCCACACACAAAAAGCAATTCTGAGGCTAACAGGCATTTATAGTCGAGCCTGAATGCGCTCAGGGATCTGATGGTTCCGCTTGCAACTTTTTTCAATTGGACATTGATATGATATCCTATATAGACACAGATATTTAAATCTATGTTGATTCTGAATGTTAATATACATAGATAGATAGACACAATATTGTTTGTAGCTCTTGTATACTGTGCCTGGCAATTAGAGAAATAGGATTTGGTTTTATCCGATTTCTAATATAGTGCAGATATTTGAATGTAAGGTTGAGCAAAACCTTTTTAATCGTTTCTTGCTGTTAGAATTCAGTGGTTAGCTATGAATTTTAATGGGTTTTCAAAATAAATGTGATAGATACGTAACAAGTGCTAGCAACAGTTACTTAATTTAGAAATAATATCATGTTGTTAAAAGCTACATAATTAAATAGGCTGTTAAATAGCTATCCTGATTTAATATGATTTAATTTATGTTTTGTTTTTCTTTTACTCTCTATTATCTTATATTTATTTTATTTATAGTTGGTAGCATCTGAAAAAGAATTTTACACTTCTAATCATGAATTGGACTCTCTAGTAAGTTCTTACTTTTAAAATGGACGAAGATTTTGGATTGTAGTCGTAGACAGTCTAAATTCTTTAGGTTTGTGTTCAGAGACCAATAAAGATAGTATTAGGTGCCTTAAAATTTCCAGAAACTATGATTATATGCATTTGACAATACGTGATCTTCATAATATTAAAAAAAACAACTACCCAGTGTCATTTTCAACCTATCACATCTTTTATGCTGATCCCCACTATGACCGATCTCTGTGTTTTTAATATACCAATTTGGTCAAAAGGAAGATCGATACTGGAATTCAGAGGAGGCAATGAGAGCTTCATATGTGCATGACTATTCATTATTATATTGACAACATTAATGCTCATCATATTTCAACTTTTATTTTAGATTATCCAGTCTATTCAAGTTCTTCGGTTTCATCTTTTGGAAATAGAAAAGGTACTTCTAACAGTCATATTGTACTAAATTTAAAAAAAATTGCATCACCTATTGAATGGTTATCTTCGAAATTGTCACACAGTATTTGTGTAGAAAACAAACAAACTGCTATTGCTCGCTTTACAGGTGCACGAATTGTGTGACAACTTCTGCTCACGATACATCACCTGTCTGAAGGGCAAGATGCCCATGGATTTAGTGATTGAAGATCGCGATTCCAACGGTTCCACTGGCTCAGCGGCGAGCCCCGGTCCCACCCAACCACCCTGCCCTCCCCCGGCCTCCATCGGCGAGCACCTGCCGCACGCCAGTCGGCTGCACTCGCCAGCGGCCAGTCTGACCAGCATAGCTGAGCACGGCTATGGTGGTCTGCATCCCATGTCGCACAACACGGCTCACCTGCAGCCGCTGCCCCCACTGCAACACAGTAGCGGCTACCAGCATCATCCGTCGGCCAATCAGATGCTTAATTTGCCCTCTTCTAGTCCAAACAATAACAACAATCATGTCATCAGTCCGTGTCAGGTGAGTTATTTGCGTTCCATTTTCTAAAAGTACGCATTTTGTATCTCTATAGATTTAGGGAATGTTAAGGACATCGCTGGATAAGTTCACACAAAATATCTCAAGCATAAAAATGTCGGTAATAAATCCGAAATAATTTTGATAAAAAATTAATTTGCTCCTATTATCTACAATGTCACTTAATATTATCATCTGGTTTAGACGGGAGCTATGCTAAAGAAACAGTATGTATATGAGTTTTATTATTGTGTTTTTTAAAACAAACTAAATAGTAATTAGCCGTGTGCATGCCCCAACACCTACAAAATGTTTATTTACAATTAAGAAATGGTAAGTCAAAATTGATTTTAGAATTTGTTTAATCCATTTTTATAAACATGGCCTTAGCATAACTAGAAATCTTTAACCGGTTGTTTTGTGTTTTATTAAATATAAAAAAACGGTACTGGTGTCACAGTGTGGCAAAGCTAGTGTTGCTCCGATGACAGCTTGTGACATTACACCGATTGCAATATTGTTCTCTTTGAAATTTGATTTTTTCAACATATACAAGCTCAGGTTTTAACAGTAGCAGAAGTAATTAATTAGTACGTTTAATATTAATTTTATTTGAATTGTGGATATAAAAACGATAGTTTTATTTGTCTGTAAACAGTGGAGTTAGACGTCGATATATTTATTAAGCCTTCCTTCTTGTGTTTGCTTTGAAAACGACGAACAGAAGCATGTACAGCTTTGTATGTGGTTAACATTACTACAATTATATTTAGCGACTAGTTTTTTTTATGAAAGTGTTATGTATAAACATTCAATTCATTTAAAAAAAAGTAATTGTATAGTCTTAAAATTATATACTTTCAATAAGTTAAACACACTCTACATTTTGAGTTATTGGATACCTATAGAACGAGGTATTACTGTGCCACTTTTTAAACATCTGGGACAATTCTTGAGAGAATTATTGTTATATAATAACTCCATATCTATGCATAGGTTAATCAATTTTATTTAGTTGAAGATCTTCAAGTTCATTTTGCTTATTATATGTTTTCAAATTTTATAATATTAAATTTTTAAAATATTATGATTAATGAGTAAACAATCTGTGTGACTATCTTCTACTAATAATTGTGTTAGGTTTAATATTTCATGGTGTCGTTCATATCTATGGTTTACACTATGTTGAGAAATATATTGCAGTTTACCGATATAGAATTGTTTGTAATTTCTTAATTTTGGCCTTCATAACTTATGCCAAAAGACTAAAAGGCATGATGGTTTCAGCCATTTTGAAATTTTAACTCTAAAGAAAGGCATTGAAGCGAAACAAACTTGCATTTGGCTAGGTTTCAATGTGATTATTATAATATGATCATTCCAATATAGGTACCCAACATAATATGAATGAAGTCACAATCAAAAGTCATTAACTAGTCTACCAAAAGATTTTGCATAAATTGTAGTTTAATATTAATAATATGACCCACACACACACAATGAAATGGTTTGAATATAATGCAACTAAATACGGCAGCTGTAGAACTTCACGACTAGATTTTAATTATTATTTTTCGTCTATTCATTTCAGTTTTTTTTTATAAAAACAAATATGTAGTTCCTTTAGAAAATTTTAAAACATAATTCCTTGGTTTATCGCCTTTTAAAAAGCCACAATTTCTTCAAACACGTTGTTATTTAATTTTGTTAGATATTCAATCATCTAAATTTTGAGTGGGATAATTAAACTTAATCTTGTATGCTTAAATATAATATCGAAAATATTTCATAGCTACATTGATTTCTATTGTTTAGCATGGGATCATTTCTTTAATAAGTGGCTTGCCAAACTTTATGCTCGCATATATTACTATCATCGTTATTATTGCTTTATTATTAATTATGACCAAAACATTCTGAAGTCCTTGAATTGACATCAAGCAAAACGGATACATGATTGTAAGAGCTGAGCTTTATCATTATCTACCACCAAATCAAGATGTATCCGGTTTCTGACAAGATTTCCATCGAACTGCTTTATACCGGCCAAGTGATCTACGGTTTTTTGGCCGATTTCTTAAACACGTACCTACTAAACAATACTGCATGCATTCGACTCGGTGGTGTATAGTTTTCTTTCGAGGTATCACAGTTATTGACAACTTCCGACATTTGTTCCCATTTTTGTTTTGAAAGGCTTTTATGGTGTAATGTTATTCATAATTTTAGCATTATTATGTATATTGTATTGTAAATTTTATATTTCGCTATGTACAAGCGATTCAGTCATCTGGTTCTTATAAAAATCGCGGTTTCTTTTAAGTGATGTCAATAGCCCAGCAGAGCTATGTATGAATTGGGGTGTATATTAGGTGGAAAATTTCAACTTCGGAAGCTCATAGCGTGAAAAATGCTCAACCAATGTTACCAAAGTTTGTTTTAAAATAGGGGGCTTAGGCAGTAATACAACATATGTAGAAATCATCGTCTTGTAGACGTTTTCAGATAATCTTTTTGTTCCCATTCAGAAACCGTGGTGGTCAAATTGCAGACTTGGTTGCTATGAGATACACATTCGTTTGTTGTCTAGATGTGCATTTTGATCATTTAAACCTCCTGGAATTTGACCTACATATATAGTAGAGCCAACAATTATTGATATTTCACTTTTAGGCTTTTATTATTTAGTTTTGAAATTACCATATTTTAGAATTATATCATGGATGTTAATATCTTTCAAACAATAAATAATTGTATTCCTGAGATTTTAATATTATTAATTTTTCAATGGTATGTATGCTTTTTCAGTTTTGGCACTTAGTCTAAATATAAGTTTAATTTTAATGATATTTGGTTACCATAAACTAAATGTGGGGCGAAAAATAAGATTCTGTTTAATAGGAATACCAAAAAATACCATAACAACAATGTATTTTTAGCAATATTTTACATACAACCGTGTGTATATTTCTAGATACATAAGGTGTAAGTGTTGTGCTATTAAATAGAGAGATACATCAGGATAGATTACTCATAAGGTAGGTAACAACTATTAACAATCACATGCTAGGAACAATAGATGCTTATCTCTGCCTGCATGAGAAAGAAAGCGAAAATTATATTTCAGCCATTATTACTAATATAGAAGGTACAAGATTGTTTACTTACATCAAATAGCCAGCCAGCCAGCCAAAAGTTCAAAAATTCAAGATTGATATATTATGATTCAAAATATCATCTTATTCTAAACTAAGGTTTCTCATATCACCACTATATACAAAATAATTTACTACAAAAAATGACGTAAACAAAAAGATAGAAAAAAAACGTTTTTAAAGAAATGTGTGAATTGATAGGTAATAATGAACGATCAAAAGCGTGAAGAAGTAAGGAAACAAATTTTGTATGAACCAATCTAGTTTTTTGAAATGATAAACCAATGCATACATAAAAAGTTATCGTAACAATAGTTAGCTACATGCAGCTCTTTCCAGCAGTTTTGTATTTCCTATCAGATTTTACCACTTTTATTACAGAAATAATTTCATTTTAGTCTGTACGTCTTGGACTACACAGCAAGAAAATATCACTTTTTATGTTTGCATTGGTTTATCGGTATGTAGTAAGTTTATTTTTACCATTTCAAAAAACTAATTTGGTTCATACAAAACCTTGTTTCCGTACTTTTTCGCACTTTGATCATTCATTACCTAACAATTCATATATTTCCTTTAAAAACTTTTATTATCTTCTTGTTCACTAATAAATATTGGTCTATAATTTGAATAAAAGCGAACCTTTGTTACTTCCCACCTTGTAAATGAAGTCTCTAAATATGTATGTATAAAAATTGTACTGAATAATTTTAAGGAATTGTTACTCTATCTTATATATAAAAACAGCAATACTTATTTATTTAGTATTTTCAATCCTAGAATTTTTGTCCATTTATTTATATTCTGCTAATTATAATCTAAACATTTCCATATATGTACCTGGTTATTTATTATAGTATGTACGGTTATTGATTTTGAACAAACTGTTTAGTTATAACCATATAAAAGTGTATGTTTATTTTTGCCTCCAGCACATGGCCCAGAATCATCATTAATGTGTTGTGATGCCTCTTTGGCAACTAACGTCACTACATCTCGGGAAAATCAACTTATGTAGTACATGGATTGACTTTTGTTTACAATAATGCCTGCCTCCCGAATACTGATTAAGACGATCTCTTTTGCTAAACTAATTACAAAGTAGCTATCCTATAGAAGAATTTTTAAAAGTTATAATGAGTACATCATATCTATATCTAACGAAGCATGTAGATACATAATGTCTGGTAGCAGCGTCACTACTTAAGCCTTCACTAGCAATTAAATTGCAAGGCTTCCTAATTATGACTGGTCTAGGGTAGAAAAGGGGAAGCAGTTCGACTAATGTACAATAAAAATTCAAGATAGGACATATTTATGATTCCATGTGACATAAACATGACGTTATAATATCAAAAGTGTGTACATTATGTTTTTTGTCCTGCATTCTGACCTCTTTTATGGTGTCTGCCAGGCCTATCAATTGACATTGACAAAAGGTGTTAATTCCTAGTGACTTTATACATCATTTTATATACATTGATTTGATGTCTATTTGATTGAGTCAGATCATTCATTATTGAAAGGTTAAACTGATAAAATAGTTTTTTTAATTTTTATAAACTAATCAGTTAATTTATGACTGTTTTTGACGTTAGAACATTCCTTTAATTGAATTTATCTCATAGTCATTTGTAGGTTATCATTGCTTCCTAATGATACTACGAGTCTACCTATTAATTTGAAAGGATATTATGAAGATTGTGGTCTTAATATTGAGTCTCAATCATAGATTTCATGTAAGAATAGGAGAACATTTTTTTTCATTTTGTCACACATCATGTCTGATACATTTATAGCAAGTAAATGAAGTTATCTGAGTAGGTACCAAGAATCCATCTCATCAGTCACATTCACTAGTCCTTTATGCAAAATTCCAATTCATACCAACTTGCTGAATGTTGTAATCACGTAGATAAGGAAAACTGATAAAATGTATTTGAGAGCCTTACTAATTAATTAATATGCACAGATCAGTATGTTACAGATTCATAGATATTTGCTTAAGTAGCCTGTATATAATTAATTTCTATGATCAGATTTCTTCTCTGTGTATTTTTTTATTAAATTTTTATCGTTAAAACCTTTTTTTGTGAAAATTGCTGAATATGGGTAACGTCAGGGAGTACATAGTATTCCATGGTAACGTATCGAAGTCTCTTGGACTTTTAACAAAATTGTTATCTGCACTGTACTACGTACCTGTTTGCACATAGTTTTCAATTCTAATGCTGAAAATCAATATCAGTTACGTGATTCCAGGTTAGGACATGAATGCAAGAAACAGAGATAGTAATATAACTCGGTATTCAACGAAGAATGACACTGGTTTTCTAAACATCTTGACGTCTGTCATAAATAAATCATCAAACCTTTTGGAGCTAGATATTATTAAAATCTTAATAGAGTAGGCGTTCCCGGTTTGCATAGCATGTCCGTTTTTCTAGGGAAAAGGGGTATTTTTGTATATTTCAGAAAACAAACTTTTATGAAATTAACAAATTAACCACTCAGTTAATCAAATTACGAGATTTTTGCAGAAAGCAAATAGGAAGAAAATGGAAATATATATAAAAAAAATAATGTCGAAGAAATTTGTGATAAACGATGGCTATCTCATATAAAGTTCTGAAATGAAGACGTTGTGTTAATAACAACAAGAGACGGGGCATTACATTGCATTAGACAGGGGAAGACGTTGAAGAGGCGAATCATACAGTATATATTTAAACTAATGGTTTTTCTCTGGCTATTCAAGAGTCAGCTCCGTTAGCGTTTTACCTTGCTTTAGTCGGAGTATATGGCACAGATTACGGTAAATGGCCTCTAGAATTAGGTGAACAGACGTTCAGTGGAGATGCAAGTATTGACTGTTGTTTATGGAAATATGAAAATTTGTTAAAATAGCTGACTATTAGTTCTAAATTATATTATCAAAATCAGTGTATTTGATATCACATAAAAACAACTGAAAAAGTCTAGCTGTAGCGTCGCCTCTCAAAGTAACATTGAGATATTCTATTCTGTTTTCTGTTTTTTTTAATTGAATTATTACTACACTAGATTTAAGATAGGAGGAATAGATAGATAACATATTGATATTAGAGATTTCATGACAAAATATTCGAAGAATTTATCATTGTCGATATTTATACAAAAACCTACTAGTATATTATGTACGTATATATTGGTATTTCATTACTTTCTGTTTTTTTAGTTATGGAATCATATTCATTTTTTCTGATTTTGAAAAAGCTTTTTATATAGGTAGTATTGGTTCAGTGGCTTGGGGTGCAACTCTTTCTGATCACTATTGCTAGTGTTGTTCATGATGATGATAAAAAATCTTTATTAACGTGTCCAGATTGTGTGGGGGGGGATAGAATCTTTGACCAAAAGTCATATATTGAGTATTTTCTTTTTTAGTAGTTTGGTGCTTAAAGTCTTTGAGGATTCTTTACACATGAGTCATCAAAGACTAACTCATATGCCATATAACTTTTTTGGTGTCCACCTCTGATTTGGATCAGGGTGACTTTATCTTTTCAAAAGGAGGGCCTTTTTCTGCTTGGATGATTTCTGTGTCGATGGTTTTCATTCTAGCGTATTCAGTTTTGAAATATTTCAGGTGTTTCTTTTTATTTAACTTCTACAGGCTGTAAAATCTTCGGTTTCCTCAGTTGTGACTTGGTAACAAAAAGTTTTAAAATCTGCCTGGCACCCAGTATGCTAATGTTTTGTCTTTCCTGGTATTTTGGAGTTTGTATAATCACCCCTTCTTTGCAGTTCGTATAACTTTGATAGCTTTGTCGGCTGCAGATAAGTACAAGGTTGTCTTTTCCGCTGATCCATTCTATTGAGCTAACTTGATGGCACTTATTTTGGTTTCATGTGTGGAGGAATTGAGGCAGTAGATACTTTTTTTACTCAATTCCAAAATACCCTCCTAGCGTGGTGAAAGATGGTTCAAATTCAACCAAATATTCTTTGTTTTTGTTGATAGTGAGATACCTGCTAATAGGAGTATATAGAAAAAATTAAAATACCTGCTCTGTTTGTTCTGGAGCCTGACATCCCATGGCTTATCTGAGTTTGTTTTTTCCTTTAATATTTTAGACCTCTCCTTCTCAGCTGCACCATACTTACTCACATGTAAGCAATATGTCGGTAGCTAATAACAGCATACTTCCGCCATCTAGTCGACCAATGACAACGCCTGAAACGGACAACCAATCAAGTCGATCTGGTGATACTCCTGGTCCTATGCTCAACCACAGTCACAATTCAATTTCCAATGACGTCAATAGTGAAACAGGTTGGTTTCGTTTGTGTTCAGTTTTAAGGATAATAGCTCTCTGTACCTACTTCTTGTTGGAATGATGTTTTTAAATTTCGTGGTAATTTGTATTAACAACGTGTTTTTGCATCTTTCTGTGAATTCACAATATAAGCTAGTTCTGTTAAAAAATAGAAAATGTTGCAATGCAGAAATTGAACATCAATTATTTATTTCTCGTTGTTTAACAGACGATTAAACTCAGTGTCTTCTTTCTGTCTTTCACTGTCCACTCAAATGCTTGATATGTCAATTTCCTTGATCACTAGGGCGTAATAAAATTATGGGAACCTGTGTACTTGTTTCTAAGACAACATGCAATGAGCATCATAATCGTTTGAAAATGACTTCTTTAACATAGTTAATTTAGGTATAAAGCAACATTTTGATTTAAAATGAGCTGTTTTTTCATAATACATTGAATGTACGAAATATTTATAAAATATGGTAGTAGTACATTTTTATTATAAGTTTAGATTATATTGATAAAATGGTTTATAAAATATTCAGACCCGTTGCTGATAGTTTATAAAAATAAAGATTTGGATTTAAAATATCAATTTATATGATTTATTTTTTGGTTTTAAATATAGAATCTTGGTATGTTTATTTAGTCTTGCATATCTCTAGCTTTAAGATCAATTTATTTGCACCTAACGTTGAGTGCTTTTCCTTTTTGGTTTCAATGTTTAATCCCAATGATCTATCTTTGGAGTACATACTGACTGTACAGCTGTCATTAGCATATCGGTCCTCATATACATAGTATTCTAATAAAAAGGAGCAATCATATCTATGTCTAAATTACACTTTCAGTTACTTTGCTTAGGTTTGATCAGCGATGGCGGCCTAGTCAAGCGAAAGTCATTATTTAAAAATGAGTGTTCCCCCCCCCCTTTTTCTTTGGGTCTCAAACTTCACCGGGCAGCAGCAGCAGCAGCGACCGACGGTTCAATACGTCGGGCGGCCGTGCTGCAGCAGCATCGGTGATGTGAATATTAGAGAAATGATTAATGGACGCTGGTGTTCCATTGACGGACGACACGACTTGGGTGCTCGCCGCCAAACGAGAACAAATGTAAAACTTGCATCTATTGCTGTATTAAGTTATTAGGAAGACCATACACAGGCAATGCAGAAAACATTAGGAAAGAAATTATTGAAAGAGATACCGCGGGTAAGATAAAAACTAAACTTGTGTTAACAGATATTGATACCAGAATGTTCCTATGGTTATTATATAAAAAATGTCGATACTTATCCCAATTCCATATCTGACATTAGTATCCCATATTATGCATTACTGCATGCAAACTTAATTCTAAAATACTTTGGGTCTCTCTATATATTGCTTTGGTTCTATAATATATCTACCCATTGCTAGTTTATCACCCTTATAGGATGGATTTTTCTTACAATACTCATTATGCTGTGGCAATCAAATAGTGCTAATAAGGACTAGAACTAACACAACATTAGAATCTTTGAAACATCACAGAAAATCACCTTTTTGGATCAGTTACTTTCAGCTAAATTTCCTCCCCGCCCCTTGCCACCACTGCTGCCAAGTACCTAGGTCTATATGATATAATTATGTAGTCATACATTTTGTCCCCATTATAAATAAAAGCTTGCTTGTTGATTTGGGCAGTTGATTTTCGTGTATTACGAGTATTTAGTGTGTGCACCGTGTTCCTGACAAAGATCATTGCTGAACATATTACGATAAGCTAAAACTGATATTTTTAAAACATTCGCGTATTTTGAAAACTTGCAGAAACATGTGTGACCTATCAATTTCCTAATAACAACGACCTGTCGGCATAACTTTTGAAAGTGTAGTATTCTAGACAGACAAGGTTTTTTGCTGATGAGAAAGATGAAAACATTAGTCGGTTAGCTGGTTTGTTTTAAAATAAAATAAAGAAACGTTACTCTTGAGAATGATGACTTCTTGTAAATATATAAAATTCAGATAATGAACTCAATTTAAAATGGACTTGGTACATAAATTATAACTAATAAGGTTAAAAGATAAATAAATCTTATTTTGACCTTTTGAAATAATAGTGCCCTATTAGCGCAGTAGATAAGTAAATTGCTAATTATAAATGAAAAAAATGCTGTAAGTATCTAACAAGATGGATTATGCCTAACAGTTTGTATGACAGCAGTTATTTTCTAATCATATATTATCATTTTTGTATAAATAAAAGATAAACGACCTCCATACTACTCAAGAGTAGCCGCCTGAAGACTTTACTTATCAGTAGTCAGGTTTTAAAGTGTTGGGCCGATGATGGTCTATACTGTGTTGCAAAGGTCGTTTGAAGTTAACACATTATAACTGTCATATTAGAGTATTAAAGTAGGCCATCTATATACATATTTTATGGCAGTCTGTGAATTATAAATTATCTAATTAAAACTAAGATTGGAATGTAGAAATCTCTAGGCAGGTCGTCGTCAGTGTTATATATTACGAATGTGCATTGCATTTGATAACAGCAAGTCTACTTACTTACTCTCTTACAATTAGCGGTAAACATAAAAGGTGTCATGCTGTACATTTAAGAAACAATAAAAGCGCTACAAAATGACATAATTTGACATTTTAATCAAAATTGATACAACCCCTATCAAATTACAGCATAGAAGATTTTACATAACACTAGCTATTAGAAAATGCGGTTATTATTTCTTTTAATGAAATGTAACTTTGTAAGTAACAAAGAAATATCTTTTTAAATGTTGTTATTTTATCGTGGAAGATTTAGTGCTTGCCTGTGCTTGCTGATGTATCTAAGCTATTATATTCTACCCATAACACAATATATTTAATTTCTCTTTGAATCAGCGCTTATTATCTATTTTTATTTAAAACATGAGGTGTTATTTAATTTAATATGCATAAAAACGTCTTATACACAATATCTTTTAGAATTGGATATACATAATATATAAATAAAGTAATAATCACAAATTTGTTATACTAATTTTACTTGATGCTTGAAGCATGTTTGAAGTCTATTGGCTAGCCTACAACTGAATAAAAGTTGGATCGAATAAATCCTGACTTCTTTGTAGGACGAAACTTCTCATTCTCTATGAAACATTTGCGAATAGATGTACGCTTATGAACTAATTGAAGGTTATTATGATAAATAATATTTAATAGAAAAGCAATTATTCTGTATTATTGGCAATAATTTGACAAGGAAAAGCACATTTCCAACCTTAATAGATTTCTTTATCCAATTATGACACTAGGAAACAGTTTATTTTTATTAAATAAGTTGAAGATTGATAGTAATTTGCTAGAGCTTTTGGTTTTAGAAGTCGAAATTGAAATGTTCTATCTTCTTTTTTGATCTAATATCCTGTCTATTTGTTTTGTTACTGACTATTATACGCACTGGAATTTATTAAGCCCGTGTAGTACGAGCAATTTGACTAATCAATTTAGATTCAGATAACTTGGGCCAAAGAAATGAAAACGGCAGATACCAAGAACCTATCTACCCTAGTATGTGCATAGATATATGTAGAATTATGTTAAAAATTTCTAAGTTATAATGTTATCATAATCTTTCCGAATAGTGATTATTGAGAACTATCTATTATTATCTTTGTTTTGTTTTTGTGATTATTTATTTGCTTGTTTCGTGTTTGGTGCCAATAAAACCATTCAGTCTCATGTTGAAAAAGTTTGTAGTTGTGTTGAAATAAATAGATAACTGTGTCTATGTAGTTATATCTTTTCTGTGCGGCTCTAACATTAAATCTTGACTTTTCTAGATTTAGAATAAATTGTATTTTATTATATTGGACGGCTACTGAACAGATTTGATGGTCCATTAATTTAAATTATTAAAATACAAGCATAAACTTTACCGCGGTGTATATAGAAGTTTGTTCTAAAATTAATATGGCGATAGAGATAATACAAAAAAAATTGTTATGTAATATTGATGCCTTCAGTACCAAAAGTTAGAACTAAAGCAATAAAAAATAAATAAAATGGGCTAGATATTTAATTATTTATTAAGTGGATGCAGAATATTTTGTTGTTTCATAAGTCGATTTTATCTTAGAGATATGTATAGGCCTTGAAAAATCAAACATAAACGTTGTGTTGTTCATACATTGACATACATACATACAGAGGTAGGTATGTTCTAGTGCATGTAGGTACATATTCATTATGCTATATGTATGCTATAGTAGGACAACCGAAATTCTCACATCATTTTGGTCATTTTAAACAAAGTTCTACATTGTTATTTCTGTGATGCTTGTGAGTGGTGTAATGAGTAAATAATAGCCAAGTGAAGGTGTTTAACATTTCAATAATCAAAAAGCAAAGACATATACGAGTATATTATACTTTTCATAATTCTATAATGGGATAAGTTGGTATATAATTTTTGTTTTCCCCAACAATTGGCGGAATGGAAATTGACCATATGCTATTCTGTTTTTCATTTAGCAAATTGTTTTTTGTCCAAACAGGTATACTGTCACAGTGTGTTATTCTTTCTGAAAAACTTTCGCTTGGTTTATTTTGCATAATTTGTCCATCTATACGCATTAGTTTGGAATATTATCTTAATTGTTTAAATTGCTGAAAGTCACTCTAGGAAAGTGTTTATAGAAATAAAGAATTGTTTGTAGTTTTTCGTGTAAATTTCAGTATGTAAACTCAGAATCACACAATGTAATTATAAAAAATAAAATATTCCTTTTTCATTTGCAGTTATACTACATACATTTTTTAATCTAAATTTTCGTTATCACTGCTTTGCAATGTGGATGTGACATTCTTCTGTTTCTTAGTTTTATTTAATATATGTCACCCGGCTATTAGGAAATGAGTAAACGATGTCTGAAAATGCCTTTGAACCAGCCTCTAAAAAACAAAAACTCCCCTTTTCATAAGTGATGTAAGCTTGTTTCTCAAACACAGTTTTTAATATTTTAGAAAATGGACTCAACTTCTATGCATAATAGTGGGATGTGCTTATATTTCAGGAGAAGCTGTAGAAAATTCAGTGGGATCAGAAGAGAATGCGGATGATGCCGATTTGGATGAAAAACGAAGGCAAAAGAAACGCGGCATATTTCCTAAAGTGGCCACCAATATCATGAGGGCCTGGTTATTCCAGCATCTATCAGTGAGTGAATGAAATACATAATATATGCGAGGAAACATTCACAATGTTTCATAATTGCGTTAGCATAATTTTTGTATTATTTATAAAAAAAGATATAACATCTCACAATAATTGATGTAGCAATTCTGGCGTGATGTATGATATCTTTTGATATTTTTATTAGCATAGTTTCTTAAGAAGTTGTTATATTCTAAAATTTCAAACTATTTACATGTTAATTGCACATCAATTTTTGTTGTTTAATTTCTTCTTTTTTTGTAATTTTCAAAACAATTTGACAAATGCTAACACGCAATAATAAATATGTTTTTTTTTAAATATATAAAATTTATTTACTATCAGTTTAAAATCTGTGTATATAACACAAAACAATAAATACATATCTCTAAGCATAATAATCGCGATCGTTTCTTGCGAATTGAATTTGAATAATATAATTAGTTGTTCGATTTCCGTCTATCTGTCAACAACATCCTTTCTATGTAGCTCTGGGAAAATTAAACAGAGCACACAAAATACATTGGACAAGGTTTTGGTCTATTGTACGCCTCTGTATAGCTGGCTAAGCACATTTACCTAAGTCAAAAGTATACACATTGTTTTTCAAAGGAAATCAACTAGATATAGCTAGGGGATTTTGTAACCAGTTATACCTGCTATACGACCTGTTAACATTTCTGCTATACTCAGTCATGGTAGGTAATTGTTAGTTTCTTTTTTTGAAAAAAAATAATTTGAATCTGTTAAACAACATTTTGTGAAGTCACTAACTATACTGTAGTAGGATCTACCTTTTAATAACAAATTTTGGGCCATTAAATGTAATAATTTGTGTTCTTTTTCAGCATCCCTATCCCTCGGAAGAACAGAAGAAACAGCTCGCCCATGATACAGGACTTACGATATTACAAGTGAACAATTGGTAAGAAACCATAGCTAAGCCGAAGTACACATACGCCGTGTATTTAATTGTTCTTTCCAAGGTATTACATGTTTAATTTCACCTTGGAATTTGCTTTGAAAAGTCCAAATCAGTTTTCCACGTACAATTAAAAAAATGAAATAATTAACCCTTTTACAGTATTTTTGATGCCTCTTTCCTTGTCCATTTGTTGGGTCTGTATTTCAATAAATCTGTTTTTTAATACAGATGAAAATCAACTAATTTATTTAAACTGTTGTGGAATCTCTATGTTTAATTGTATTGTCGATTTCTGATCTCTATTTAATAGCATACATAGATTTCGTAACAAGTTTTCGAAATAGAATTGATAGAGATAGATCGTGGGTATGGTTATTTTCCGTAGGCAGACCCTAATCATAAAATGTTTTCATACAAAATCATAACGAACTGGCTAGTTGTTACTTATGGAACGTATGTTTTGTGTCGTTTTTAGTCCAGTGTCCGCAAATCTGATCAAATTGAGTTTGGAGAAGGATGCAAGAGGTCGAGCATTAATTGAAGTTGACAATAGGAGGGGGAGAAAAAGCTTCTAGAGAATTTATTTTATTAGTTTGAAAGAGAAAGTTGGGCTTGTTGGCTGAATGCATGGGACCCGAATGTATGTAGTATATTGTGCATAATGTACCTAACCTAGACTCTATTACGCTGAAATGGACAAATTCTGCGACAGATTGAAACGAAAGAAGAAAGGAATAATAAATGCTAATGTAAACGACATGTTTTGGCTTATACGGAGACTGTCTATTGTCTGCATAGCTTTTTCTGTTTTTGCCCTTTGAGCACAAATCCTAAAACTGAACTCTATAGATTTTGTTATAATGTTCTAATGCACCACCACCTCCTTCTCCCGGCCGCCAGGAGAAAGCCCATTTTCGACTTTCTCTGACTATTAATACATGATATACACCTCCCTTATCACTATGATGAATATTGGCACCAATGAGTCATATTTATTATTTAGGTTTTGTTTCTAATTTAATGTTTATATTAAGTAGACATTTTTCGATTCACTATAGTCGGGGAAAATTGTTGATCATTTTGTTCCATTTTGGATATGGTTATTTAAAAAAAATAATTTAATTAGGTTTAATTAATGTGGCTATCCTATAATTATTGAATGATGTGTGAAATCCTCCTCTAGTTTTATTGCGTAATTAGCTGATCATATTTTGTCCTAAAGAACAGCTAAAGCTATAATTATTGGATTAATGTATCTTTGAATGATGTTTTAATTATATTTTTGACATGATTGTTTATAGTCTTACTTTTTACTTTTTTAAGGTTCATCAATGCTCGAAGACGAATTGTTCAGCCTATGATTGACCAATCAAACAGAGCCGGTTAGTCAGTTAGTTTTTTTAATAATTTGTCTTCGATGAAACTTTTACGCTGTATCTTATTGTATGTGTGGATGGCTATGATTGCATATCCCATTTCTTCTGTTGTGGCATGAACTCTATTCTGGCATACCAAGTGGAATTTATAAATAAAAAATGTTTAAACATACAATATAATCATATATCATTCTACTAGAAACCAGTGAAGTAGACATAAATTTTAAGAAATTGTCTATACATATATCAACTTATTATATAAAAGCATAATAGTAATAAACTTGCGAAATATTAGTGAGTGGCTCTACATATAGGATATAATGCATATGATATATTGATACAGGATATAGAATTAACATTATAAGGGAAAAACAGTTCGAGTAAGATTAAAAACAGAGGTTACTTATACTACACATAAGCAAGTTAAATTCTGAAAGAAAATATTCGACTATTGCCTCTGTGTTGGTTCTAGTGTAATAAGCAATTCGAAAAATCTGGGAAAGAAAGGGGAATAAAACCAATTTATTTGTCAGACAATGATTGATGGCGTTTGTTTTTGGTTCACGCGTTCAAATTATGGTGTACACTGTTAGCGTGTAGGCAAGTGGAAAATGTAGACCAGAACTAGACTTGGGGGAGACGTAGAAACCCATTTTATCGAATATATTTGTTGTTAGATTATCAATACACGACCCATAACGTATAAAGCACATTGATACTCACTGAATTTGTGATAGTGTTGCTTAAATAGTATTTAGATTTTTTTCCCCTTAGCTATGCTTTTCTAAGATAAACTGTGGGTAGGTTGGGTGTTATAGTTTTCGCATTATTAATAAATACATACCTCTAACGTTGATTTTGTTCTTTGTTTAGGCCCCCATGTGTATCCTCATGACAACCCTGCCTGTATGCCGTTCATGGACCAGAATCAACAGTTGGCCTATGGGCACGCTGCAGCCGCTGCAGGTAAATAATATTTATCAACTTTTATGTGTGTTAAGAGCTGTCCTGGGCTATCATTGGCGAGTAATATAAATAAGTAGTATATTTTTATCAAAGTATACTTGTTTTTTTTTAAATTATTGCTCAGGTAAATAATATCTATGACTTTTTATTTGTAATAATATCTTTCAGTCAGAGAGTAAACATTTACAGAGCTTTCACTCAACATATTTCGTAGACCGGGCTGCCTATAATGTGAAGTAATGGAGATTCAGCGAAAAGCTAGATGCCTATTTTAGAAGTCCAAATAATTGTAGGGATTATAGGGGCAATGCAGTTTTTAGTTATAACTTTCTTCAGAAGTTTTATTTTTTCTACACAAATTTTAGTATAATGGTTAATTCTGAAATTCGGTACAAGAATAAAACTTCTGAAGAAAGTTATAACTAAAAGAAACTGCATTGCCAGTTTCTTTTCTCTATGCTCTCAATGATAGGTCAGGAATTCGAACTTGAATCTCTAATTCGAAATAGTATACCAAACTGATAAATAACTAATACTTTTGGCTTAATGCAACTGGCGGTTTTACTCGTAGCCTCTAAGGTATATTGAAATATCTGAAAATATAAAATTGTTAAAAAAAATTATATATCTGTTGCATTTCTTACTTGTACCTAAATGGTACTATTTTTTCAATAGTTGCAGCACAAACGTGATACTTAATGTACTATTAGTATTGAAAGTGTAGTTCACACAGTTTTGTACCGCTGTCCAACATGCGAGTGTTGATTGAACATGAACGTTCACTGTTACCTATAACTGGTTCTTACGAGAAATCGTGTAAAATTAAATATTCCCAATCGTCCTTTGAGGGTCACATCAATAGATTTCAATTACATGTTTAGGCTAATTAGATAGGCAAATTAACAACAATCAAACCTACCTATAGGGTCCGCTTTGATTAATACATCAGAAGATTCTGTCAACCCTTTGCCTAACCCCGGCATTGATAAGGTCAAAGGGACTCAACTTTGATCTTCATACTATCCATCACATCGTGACGGGCAATATGTAAATTATGAAGACTAATGCCAACTGCCAAATGGCAATCTTTTTTTTCAAATCTTTAAAATAAGAATTGATGATTGTTTAAACTGATAGCAAAATATATTAACCCCGATCTTTAATTAATAGTTTTTATCTGTAACGGAAAGGCTATAGCTAGTCAGACTTGTATCGAGATGTCTCTTTTAATGAAAAAGAAACATATTTATCGAATTAACTTCTGGATTTTGTTTGTTTTGAAAAAAAAACACTATGCCAGGTGAGAATCATCCCTTTCGCGTCAACTCCTCGCTTGCTGAATGAATGAATAAATAATATCTTATCTATTTTCTTTTTGCAATCAGAAGGAATTAGCTGAGATTTCTTTTCATTTGTTTCATTCTGAACCACTGGACTGTAAACAGGACCACGAGGAAAGTCAAGTGTATCCGTAATTAAAGATGCTGTTTCATTTCCATCTTTTCATCATTCAAATTCTTATCTTGCCGTTATTTAGACTTGTCAGAACAAAATAGTTGAAGTTCTATATTTGAACCACTTGAAAGTACTGAACAATGACCAACTTTATTATTTCTAATACTCATTTTATCATATGTTTCTAATGGTAACCTTTTTAAGTTAGAACTGTCACTGCAACAACCTCAGTATATGTTGACCTTGTCAAACGGAACATTGGTATACGTAGTTTTACATACAGTTTGTCATTTGATAGAGTAGGCAAAGTAAATAAATGAAATGTTACTCCATTACTGTTCATCCAATTAATATTGTTTGCAAACTGGAGAGAGTTAACTCACATTATGGAGTCTTTACTGTTAAGTAACACTAAAATATTATCAGGTATTTAGTGTTTTAAGTAAAGAAATGCAATTATTTTATTTTTGGAAGTTAGTTGTATCTTTTTTTGTTTGAATTATGTTGACATTGCCTTTTCTTATCAGTCAAATAATATGCGAAAAACTATTTTAGGTGATAATGAGAGCATTTTGAAATCAAAGTATGCTTACTTTTCAACATTATGTTGACAGATGGCTATTCACTTATTCGTATTTCAGATTTACTTTATCAGAAGTAGATTTAGAGATCTGTTGAAACGATTAATCCACAAAGTTAAATTTATACCAATTTTTAATTACAGTTTATTTCTAAAATCGAATATAAGATATATCTGAGTGGGAACATACTCAAGATCCAGACAGAATAATATTCAAGATTAGTTTATATAATTTTATAAGTGTTCAAAAAATGTAACACACAAATAATTGCGTTTTAAGAATTATATTTTCCTTTGTTTTACCTGTAATTGGTATACTATAAAATATTGTTTCATATTCTGTATAATATAGAAATTTTGCTTATTTGCAAGCTAATCAGCCTAATATATGAAGATTGAAAATATATTTTCTAAACCTCTGATAATATCGCCCTTTTAATGTGTGCAAAACGAAAGTGAAATATCCAGCCGCCACTTCCCTTGTATGATTATTAGCTTTGACTTTCATTGCTTTAAAAAAAGAGCAATAAATGCCACTAATCTACATGTTGGGGGCCTATAATGTACAAAAAATCAACGTCACATTATGTTCATAATAGCATATTATAGCAAACTAATGCGGTAAAATTAAAACACAACTGTTTAGTTTGCTGCATCTCTCTCCGATTTTAAATGGCATATTTTAATGTTGAAAAGTAAATTAGATATTTTCCACTACATGTGCTCCTCCTAATTTTCATGAGGCAGTTTCTACTTTTTGAAACTACCTACATCTGCTTATGCGTATTATATGTATTACAGACATGTAAGGTAGTCCAACAAAAAACAGAATTTCACCAGCATCATTCGTTGACGTTAACTAGCTAACTGAGAAATATGCGATTTGATAAGTGTGACAATGTGCTGAGCGCTGTGTTTGTAAATAGAATTTGACATTTGCAAGGTAATTTTGCGAATAAATGGCTGTTTTCATTTTCGGAAATACAAAGTAGTTAGTTCTCGTCTCTCTACTCTAGATGCAGAAATGCAAGCAAATTTCTTGTAATAGAAAATGTATATCATCCTATCGCATCTTTTACGTTGGGACAATTTTATTCACAACTTTACAACTTTGCATCAAGCTAAAAAATGTAATTTTGCTTGCCGAACTTTTCTGCTGAAATTGTATCGTCGTTGTCGTCGACGGCTTTCCCAGTCGGTGTTGTGGCGTCGAACAACTAATGAGGTATCACCACGAGGCCATTATAGCGTTGTTGTGGACTACGTGGCGAGCGTCCCCTACAGTTTTATTATATATAAATATTACTGAACATGTTGTCAGGTGTTCCGAGTATTACTTTTCTCAATGAAAACTCACATGAAGCAAAACAGAGAGGTCGCCAGTATTCATGTAACTAAATATTTTATTTCATGTTGCTATAATAGACCCGATTTCTTTTACAACACCTATTTCTGTACATGCAGTAAGGGAGCAACTCCATGTGAATGCCATGAGATACTTAATAAAGCCGGTCAGTGTTGCTACAAGCAAGAGATTGTTGTTAAAAAACTGCCAACTACCCAACTGGCCGCCCATGTGTGCATCTAAATGTTTCCATTGCCTGCAATAATTTAACACAGTAGGCCATCTGAGCTAGTAATGCGGCACACGGAGCGATCTTTTCACCTACCTGGTGAGACCGAGGTGGGGATAATTATTGCACTGTGTAATGGATGGAAAATGTTGTCGGAAGCAATTGAGACTGTTGTACTATCATTCCCTGACTCTTTAGCAACACTCTCCGGTGACATGTTCAAATTGGAGCTGACAAATCAAAGAAAACAAGATTAAGGTTATAATGTCACAAACAAATTCGCTATTTTATTTTATTTTATTTTGTGAGAATTGAAGTAGCAATATCTTTTTATTACAGGAATGGATAAATCTGCTTTTTAGGTTTTCATCCCTCTCTGACCGGAGCCGATATGTACTCAGCGCACCCGATGGGTCCCCCCGGCTCCCTACACCACTCTCCAGGGCCCGGCAGCGCTCCGCATTACGCCTCCACCGGCGGT
>JAUYWI010028898.1:0-18607 GCA_034780595.1 Parotoplana pacifica
GTGGAGATTCTGTTCTGAGTTGCTACGTGGTATGATGGAACAATAGCTCTTCAAATCCTCCATTAAACTGTTAATGATCCACGATACATTGAATTCCTCACTCGTTTTCCTGAAGAAGGCATGCTTCAAGGTAACTGGATTTTGCAGCAACATAATGCTCCAGCCTATAACTCTGCTCTTGTACAAGGTTTTCTTGAAGACAGTGGAGTTCAGTGCTTCATTGGCCCTCCAAGTCTCCTATTGAGCACCTATGGGATTACTTTGGTCGTCGAGTTGCCGAGTACAATACTTCAAACCTTCAGAGACTAGCTGAAATGTTAGTTGCGGAATGGAATCAGATCCCCAGATTGTGATCAATAATTGGTCAGTAGCATGAGACACGTAAACGGCTCTCATTAGGGCCATCTCATAATCGATTGATTTTTTAACATTATATCTACATACTTATCTTAAAACTTTACATTTGGGAAATTATACATAAAACTAAACTTTCATCTGTTTCTTCTCATTGTATGTATGTATATTGAGCAATAATTTGGCTACTATTTGTTTCAAATGTCACTGATGGAACCTTTTTCCTTTTAGAATCTGGCAATCAAGGATGAACTGATCAATCTGGAAATAGCGAAGGAACAGGTAACATAGTTCTGACCATTTGATACCTTCTATGTATATTTGTTTTTATCAAGTGCACTTATTGATTGTAAAATACGTGATTTTTATGTATTTTAGAAGATAGAATTTGAAGATGAATATATTCCATTGACATACAAAGTGCGCAATTAAATTATAGAAATAAACTATTTTCTATTTGATGCATTTCCGTCATTGTGTATAATAGATTCTACATTGCCACCAGGCTATTTACTTTTCAGCCTATCTAAGTGCAATAATACACCACAACCATTAAAAACTTTGTTTGTAAGATTTATCCATATAGAATTGGAAAATTAATGGTTTTGAAGGAGAAAATCTTGGATAAACCCCACTTTCACTGGTAGACTTTAAAAAATAAAATGAAGTGGGTCTATCACAGATATTTCTTTTTTAGAAAATTCTTCATATTGTAAATAGCTATTTCTCCAAAAAGTGGTATTGATATGATCATTATAAAACGCTCACTTATCATGCAGTTAAATGGAGGGTGAAACGTTTTTATGGTCGGTTGTGTATGAACCATATATCTGTATCAATGACAAGTACATTCTTTTTCAATTTGAAATTTAAGTATTCAAGAATTACAACCTCAAAAAGTTAATAGACAGTTGCATGTAGGATTTAGATTATTTACACTGATTGTATGCTTACCATTTGCAAGCTACATCAATATTAGAAATTTCAATGACCTTAGAATATTTCGCTCTCGATACCATTTAGACTATTTTACTTTCTAATGATAAGATATTTGATTAAGTTAAGCTACAGAAACATAAACAAGTACACAATTACGTAATAATAGATCAAGCAAAGCTACATTTATAAAAGAGAATATGATAATTTTATTTACAAAATAGGTTAACCTAACCTGAAACTGAAACGAAATTGAGTAAAATCAAAGCATTAAAATAATGAATAGATACAAGACTTTGAAATGCTACATGTGAGAATCAATAAACTATTCATTAACGTTTAGAGCATTCTAAGTTTCATAAATAATTTAGGCAACATATTTTTATTTTAGCGCTTTGATTTTATTGGCTATGGTCTATTCATGGAGTATAATTTTTGTTCCAGAACCTGGTGGTCAACGATGAATTGGGGGATGTAGAAATTAACCAAGATGAAATAAGGGGAGTAAAATATGAACACGAAATGGTAAGATGTTTAGCATCATATACACATTTATTTGTGGTGCATCTTCATCTAATGACTTTACATTTATTTTTTATTGGTTTGCTCTACACAGAGTGAATACCATGACCTGCATTTGGATTGTGACTTCATAGACTTTGTACAGACAGTTGGAAGTGGATCATCTTTATAATGGCACAGTTTAATTAAAAACATGTTATGAGGTAGATAATGGATATTAAGCTATCAGGTCATCAACAACGAGATCAACCCATCTAGATAATTAACCTCATGGAGCTCTATGATATTTGTCGTCTTCGGCTCAGGACAATAGTCATTAGAAATAAGACAATGTTGATAGACAATTCAATACCTAGTCTACATTGTATTGTCAACAGATTGTATTATCTTATATCTATTAAATACTGTGCTGGGCCGAAGACGATGAATGGCAATGCCTTCATAAATTGTATTATCTAACCAATATTCAGATGAGTTTATCTCCTTGTTGATAACTTGATAGCTTAATATCGATTAAATGGTACCATTATAAAGATATTTCACTGCCAAACAGTCTGTTACTAGGTCTATCAAGTGACAATCCAAATGTAGGTATCTAATTGAATCAAAGGGGAGACAATCGGGTTTAATTTCTGATCCACAATTCAGGTCAATAGTGCCAAATTTGTCTCCAATGCTTTGATTCAGCTTGTCCATTGTCTCAGATCGTTCTCTATAAGCTAAATCTTACATGACTCCCCCAGAAAATGAAATCATGGGGACTGGGCTGGTGCAATCAGTTGGTTATCCACTGCGTCTAATCCACCGATTTGGCGAATTTCTTGTTCAACCAGTTCAGCACCGCAATAACTTAGTCGACTGGTGCATCATTTTTTCAATAGTAAACCTGTGTTTGTTGTCGTACTCTTGGCCAGAAATGTGCTTTCAACATGCCCAGGTCATGTTTTCTCCATTTAATACAATCACCAAAATTAATGGGCCAATTATCGCTTGACTTTTGCTGTAACACCAGTTTGCCTAAAAATTGCTCTCATATTCGAGGATTTTCAGTGCCCCAATAAACAATTCTGCCTGTTTAATTGTCTCATCAACTTGAACATTGCCTCATCTGACCACCATCTCCGATCAACAAAGGAGGCATCTCGATTGACCATTTTAAGAAATGTCTCAGAAATCTCAACACACCTGTCTTGATCGACATCAGTTAATCCATGAACTAGTGGAGGGATGTTTAAGTATTCTTAGTTTTTTTGTGTAGATAAACGACGATCAGATTTTTAGGGCGATTGACTCAAATTTGCAACTATGTATATGATCGCCCATTTCATCTGTTGCTACGGTGGTGGGTCTATCAGATCTTACTGCATCGCATTCTGAGTCAAATTTATCAACCAGCTGCTTGATATTTGGACCTTGGACTTCACGGATGTCAAAATGTCTTGATAAATAGCGACTTCTTTCGGTTGTATTTTCACCAAGTTTATAATAAAGCTTAACTGCGCTAATGCTTTGTTCTTGGGTTAGTCGATAATGTTTTTCAATAATGTTAATAAATATATATGGCTGACCATGGAATAAATTATTCTTAATGTCATGTCATTAAAAGACATACCTTTGAACATCTAGTTGAATAAAATATGTCAATTTTGATTACAGCACGTCATAAAAAAAGTTATCTTATGGGAGAAAATCAGGCGTAATATATCGACTTTGAAAAGCCTTTTGGCATGGTGAGTTAGAAAAATATTCATGAAGACTTTGAAATGAATAGGATTCTACATCAATCAAACGGCAAAAAACAATTCGAACTAAAATAGTAATTGCAAAGACAATTTAAAAAAAAGAGAACTAACTAAGAGTCTGAATTGAAAGAAGAACATAGTGTTGCCATTTATGGTTATAAGTCGTGGACACTACATGGAACGATAAAACATCAAATCTTTGAAATGTGGATATGGAGAGGAATGAAGAAAATTTCATTTGCAAGACAAACATATTAATTTATGACGATATTTTTTTAAGGAAAAGGGGGGTCGTTATCGGCAAAATTGGTTCACCTTTTTTTCAAACTGATTTCAAGCATCACCACATAAAATATTTCAAAAATCTAGCGATAAGAAAATACCACAAATGGCAATCAAATGGTCCATTATATGTTGGATTCATATTTCTTAAAAATCCCATTTTCACGTTAATCCAATTGGCCTACAATTCACAGTAGTAACTGCTGTTAATGTTACATGGCGTGTCCACTGGAAATTAGTTTTCTTTACAATAGTGTTTGATTTCTTTCCGTAAACTTATAATTTTAATAAAAAGTATCTCATAAAATATTTTTCGAAAATGCCTTTCCCTTAAACTTTGGAGAACGCAGTTTTTTAAATTATTTGTAACCGTAAGAAATACAATTTTTTAGGAAATAGAAATATGACATGACGGACCATTTGATTGGCCATCGTAGAAAGTTTTCATTTTTATGTCACTCAATAAAAAACCGCGAATTTTTTTCCGATGTTGATCCCTATAATGGTTGGACTATATCTGATGAAAGCGGACCCAATATATTTGACCAGGGATTTATATACATATATGAAGAATAAGGGCGCATATATATATCAAAAACGGGTCATATCTTAGAAAAAGGGAATTATGTACAGTGGATTATTTTTTAAACGATATTTGGGTACTAGGGGGGGAGGAGGCCCTAGAAATGTACCATTCCGAATTCTTTTCAGTTTACAATGGCCTTGTTGTATTTCTAAGGCAACACTCCAGTAAAATATCTAATATGAAATTGTTTCAATGTTTGTTTCAATGAAATAAAATTTTCTCTGCAGGATTGCCCTGATATACATGACAACGATGAATCTACTTCTTCTTCTGAAAATAAAGACTCCGACGAATCATCTGACGATTTTGAAGATGAACATTCTGGTATGGTGACTGCTGATCAACGTACTAGGTACAAATGCAAGATATGTGCCAAACAGTTTCCAAGGAATGAGAACTTGAAAAGACACTTATCTGTACATTCGGGTTTAAAACCATTTCAGTGTGAATTCTGTAATAGATGTTTTGCACATTTCCATCAAGTAACCGCACACAGGACGCGCGTTCACACTAGATATAAACCGCATCATTGTGACTACTGTGAGAAAGCATTTGTAACATCTGGCGAATTACAGCGACACGTACAACGAGTTCATTTTAGAAACAAATCACATCACTGTGAAGTCTGTCAGAAAGGTTTTACAACCACTGTTGATTTATACACTCACTCAAAGTTACATTCGGGTATTAAGCAACATCGGTGTGACGTCTGTAATAAAGTATTTTCTCGACGTGGTCACTTAACCGTACATAAACAGCGAATTCATTCTGGAAACAAACCATATCATTGTGAAGTCTGTCAGAAACCGTTTGTAACATCTGGTGATTTAAGACAACACTCAGCTGTGCATTTGCGTCTAAAGCAATTTCAGTGTGAAATGTGTGACAGATCTTTTCTGCATCGTGGTAGTTTAACTAGACATGTACAAGGGGTTCATTCAGGAAACTAAAATATTACTATTGCCATTAAGCCACACTTAGCTAAGCTTAGAAACAATAGTCCGATTGGGTTTAAATTTGTAACTTCACTGGAAAGCGTTAATCGTATCTTAGACCAGCTAATCAAAATGTTTGTTTTCCTAATTAATTTAGCTGATCATTAAGTATATTTTAGTAACAATCTAATATACATACATATATTGTTATATTTCCAGTTTTAATTTTTTCTGGAAACATTACCAATGATTACTCATTTTTATATTGAATAATTTATTTTTGTTGCTCAAACTTTAAATAAAAATTATGCGCCGGACTAAATCATCACTTTTAAAACGTTTAAATTGTAGGAGGAAGTATGCAAATGAACTAACATACCACCGGCTTTAGTTTTGGTATAACTTTTCCTTATTTTCTTGTGGATAAATTGATTTATTATTTGTCTGAACTATTAAAGGTCGTCACGTGACTGCCCTCTAAAAAAATCAAACATTAAGGATAACCGAAATTTTGACAGCAAACCAGCTCAGAAGTTAGGTATAACGTTCTTGGCGCAATGAGGTGCATTTGTTCCCAGTATACATTGATTGCATTTATTTTGTACTTCATTAAATCCTAGCCTAAGTATAAGCAAGTCTATGTATACTTTTTTAGAAGCAAATAAATTATTTATGTTTGAATGCCAAAACAATTGTTTAAGAATTTGTGGCTGGATTTTCTTTAATATGGAGAATTTGTAAGAGTAATAAGCAAACATCAAACAGAAAGGGGTACCCAGTGACCATTTCAAGGTGAAATAAAGCTACTGTAAAACCAGTTAAAGAAATACATTGGTTTTGAACTAAACTACTGTTTTTGTTTAAATCGCACATATGTACAATGTGAAATTTATTTCGTTAACGAAAGGTTATTTAATCAACTAATATTTTTATAATACCATAACACATTTATCTAGTAAATCTAGTAACAGTCTCATATTAGCTAGTCAGATATTGTTCCTTCTGTAGGTCTAAAGTTTTCTAAAAGATATAAATAATGTTAAATGATTTTAAAAATGATAAACAGTAAACCGATTGTTTTAAAGAAATTTTAGTATTTTATGTTTTATCTACCAGACATTTTACTATTTTTTCAATATTGCAACAAATGTTGTTTGACAAACTTAAAGGCTTCCAATTCGATATTAAATATTGATTTCAATTCATCATGTATCTTGATCTATACTAATTATGATATTTTTGCGAATTGCGAGTTTGGAGCTCTCCTTTGTCGAAGAAACATAAAACTATCGAAAATGCAGGTTGATTGTCGTAGTTAGTAATTTGAATTAGTACTTTCACAAACTTTGTTTGATAGAAAAATTTTCTATTGTAATATTTTTATTGTGTACTACCTAATAAAGTATGTCTACATTCAGAATTCTTTTTTGTATTGTAAATGTTATTTATTTTTTTCATTTGATTGTGAGTAATTATTTAGTTACTTAAATCTTTTACACGATTTTCATGTTAGTTATTGTGCATCATAGGATATTTTGTCGTAAAGAATTAGAAAATTGATTTAGAATTGCTTTTTAATGATATAGATTTCAAAATACTTACTACATCTCTTACTAACCTAAGTTAACAATTACTTAGCTGTGCTTCTAGAGACAAGCTTTAGGAATTTATCTTTAGTTTTATTCGTGTCTATTTCGTCATTTCAGGATATCAAAGGTGCCTTCAATGACGTGCCAATAAAATCGGAAAAAGTAAGATTATGTTAAAAGTAATAATAAAAAAATGTATACTTTGATACAAATATATTACTTATTTATATTATTCGCTAATGATAGCCCAGGACAACTGTTTCGGCCTTGCTTGGCCTCATCAGCTAGGCATAATCATTGCCTGAACAATATAAAATGTTTGTATGTTTTATATCTAAATATTAAGATAGAAAATAGAAGATAATCAGAAAAAAATATATTGAAAATCTGTTTTTTTTATTAAAAGGCACTCACGCTGTCATAGCAGGTACTATCCAATTACTAAATCTCATTTGCTGCTTAATGCGGATATAAGTTGCTCATTTCACTCAAACCTATTTATAATTTAAATTTCAGACAGGTAGCGGAAAAACAGTATGACGTGAATTTGGCAAATGGACTACTCTACCTTAGGCATTAACCTATAGAGCAAATGTTCGTTTTGTTTTATTGCTTGCTTGCTTTGATCAATTGCTCCATATTTTAAATGTAAATCTTTTTGTTAGTGACAAATCTAAATTTTAAACTTTCATATATTGCATATTTCAATAACTTTGGTACATTACACGTTCCCATAACATTTGGTAAATTATACATATCCATAAAATTTTATTGGGTTATTCTTTTTATTTCAAAATTAGTGTATATATTGAATGTCAGTGATGGAATCTGGTTCTGCACTGATCAATGTGGAAATTAAGAAGGAACTGTAACATATTGTGTGATCATTTCTATCAAATTTGATACTACATTGTTTTTTTTAGAGCCATCTATGCCAATGGCAATTTCGCTTTTAGCTCCCTCGCTACATACATATATACATAGGATCGTGGAAAATCGGTCAGTTTTATCCCTTCTCATTAAAGGGCGGAATAGTTTCCTAATTTTAGATTGATACCATTTTTCAGGCTCTTAAGTGTGGCAAATTCGATCAAAATCTGTCAAATAGTTGAGGAAATATTTTGTCTTAAATGGTGTTTTTTCTTATTTTGTCTCTTTTTTCCATCTTCTTCAGCAACGATGTCATTAACCGATTTAATGAAATGCACAGCACCTACACTTTGGAAGTAGAAGTAAAATTATATCGCATAACAATATGGAATTTTATAAGAATGTAATTATTGGCATTACCTTATGTGAACTTTTGTTTAATCAAATTTCCACTTAGCTAAGGGCACCAGTATAGAAGAACAAGATATTTTAACACAACTATAATTATTTGTCCAAATAAAAGTTGGTTATTAGATATTGACTTTTATTTTATAGACATTTCATAATTGTTATTATGGAATGCCAAGTTATATAACAACTAACTTTAGCAAATTTCTCTATGCTTTTATTGGTATATCACCACTTGAAATCTTATGTTACCATTTAATCAATTTGTCACTGAAAAATATGTCATTGAAACAAGCTAATTTATACCAAACAACTATGATTTTATGATCATCTGACCACATGAAACCTTTGTTATCATATTTGGATATTCATTTAATGAGCTAGCGATACTGATATTACATAGCAACAAGTTGATGATGATAAGGACGGCATGCACATGCTGAGCTTCGGCCGATCCATTTGAGAGATCCGCTTTGCGATCGATTGTTTGTTGAAAAGTTGAATATATTCATGGTCCAGACAATTTTCTGATGTCAAGATACTGGGTTTTTAGTCTGCCTTCCGTTTTGCCTTCCAGAATTGCTCTTGTGATGTTGCAATCCCCTTCTCTACATTGGTGTCCATAGAAGACTGGTTTCCCTTTACGCATGTCTTAACAGTAGGAGGGTGTTCTTAACTCCTCAAAGATCCCAGCATTTGTTCTGTGTTATCTGTAGCAGATTCTCAGAAGACTTCTTCCAATCTACCTCTCTGCTGTCTTGATAATCCTTTTTTCCTCATCCAGGGTTTAAGGTCCATCCTTCTGCACCAATGGAGATGATTGGCCGGATCAGGGCTCTCACTAACCTCACTTTTAACTACGTTGGCAGTGCACGATCCTTCCAAATGCAGATCATCCCGCACCTGTTTGTTTTCGCCATAGAAATTCTCGTCTCGTCCATCAGGCAGATTTCATCAATAGTCTCGCGATCCACGTGCGATTTTCCGTGTTTGTTGAAAGCTCTGTTTCAATTTGTATAACTTTTTTCTGTTTCGCATTCAATTTTAGGGGCGCCTCTTTCCAGTAAAAATTATTAATTTATTGACACAATTATGAGTTACATGAATTCAATACAAAAAAATAGAAATTAATAGATTAATAGGTATGTTAGCTCAAACCCTTAAATATGTCAAATTAGTTTTTGGTGTTAGCCCTCACTTGATATTAGTATAAATACATACTATTAGTTTTAGTTATTTCTATATACATCTGAAAAGTAAATATACATAGTATTCATAGTCTTGAGCAATTAAAGAAAAACTGAAAGCGTTGAATGACTTTTCATATTATACAAAACTTTGTCTGCTCCAATTTTTCAAAATATCTTATATCTGTACTATCACCTAAAAATGGGCTAACAAACTTTTTTATCTTTTTAGTCCTTACTTATTTATAGTACATAATTGATTTTTATGTATTTTAGAAGATTGAATTAGTAGATGAATATATTATTAGACCTCCATGGAAAGAAAAGGTAAGTGAATGTTTTGTTGAAACATAAAACTTTTTCTATTTGATGCATTTAGGTACGTCATATATATTTTAGTATCTATGTACATTGAGTGTTATTGCCACTATGCTATTTATTTATGTTTTCGGCATATCTTAGTGCAATAATACACCTCAACCATTAAATAACGCCCCCTCCGTTTTTGGAAAAAGTAGCCGTTTAAAATGAGAAATCTAATGGTTTTGAAGAATGTTTTAAAGGAGACGGATCTTAGATCTCGTAGACTTTTGACAGTTTTAAAGGTAATGAAGTAATAAAGCAATAGAAAAATAGAAAAGAAGTTGGTCTATCACAGATATTTCTCTTAACTGTAGAATATTCTTCAAAACCATTAGGTATCAGATTGCAAATAGCTATTTCTCCAAAAAGTGGTCTTGATGTGATAATCTTTTTAAAACGAAGTTAAATGGACCATGGAACGTTTTTTTATGGTCGGTGGTGTATGAACAACATATCTGCATCAATGACCAGTACAATGTTTTTCAATTTGGAATTTAATTCAAGAATTACAACCTCAAAAGGTAATAGACAATTGCTTGTAGGATTTAGATTATTTATTCTGATTGAATGCCTACCGTTTGATAGCTACATCAATATTCAACATTTCAATGATCTTTTTGAACATTTCGCTTTGATACCATTTCATAATGATAAGATATTTGAATAGGTTAAGCTACAGAAACATAAACAAGTACACAGTTACATAAGAATACTACAAGATCAAGTAAAGAGCACAGCTATAAAAGAGAAGATGTTAATTTTGGTCACAAAATACGGTAACCTAAGCTGAATCTGAAACCAAAAAAGAGTACATTTAACAAATTAAAATAATGAATAGATACAAAATTGGAATGCTACATGTAACAATCAAAACTATTCATTCACATTTTAGTGCATTTGACACTATTTGTTTTACTTTTACGTTTTGAGTTCTTGGTCTGCTCTATACAATATGAAGTATAATTTTTGTTCTAGAAGCTGATGGTCAAAGATGAAGTGGGGGATGTAGAAATTAATCAAGATGAAATAAGTGATGTAAACTATGAACACGAAATAGTAAGTATTGGTTGTGCTTCTTCATTTAAATACTTTACATTTATTTTTGACTGATCTATTCGTAAGTTACAAACTTTTTTACACTAAGTGAATATCATGACCTACATTTATTCGTATTGAGAAGTCAAACTTGTAACAGATTGTTTGGAATTTGCTTATTAGTGGTATATATTATCAAAGTATACCTGTTTTTTATTATTGCTCTTAAAATATTAATTGGCCAGGACCTGTTTCGTCAGCGTGAGTGCCCTTTCATAAAAATAGGATTTCCAATATTTTTTCTGAATATCTTCTACTTTCTCTCTTATGCAACAAAACAATTTTTCCGTTTTATGAAAATTTTATATTGGTCAGGCTGTGTTTACGCCTAGCTGATGAGGCCAAACAAGTCCGAAACAGCTGTATTGTTTTATCATTAGCGAGTAATATACACAAGTAGTATTTTTTTATCAAATTAAACTTGTTTTTTATTATTATTCATCGTTTATTTATTGTATTTGATCATTTGTTTCAAGTATCTAAGTGAGTTTACAAAATATCTACGTCATTGCCAGGTACTTTGATTATAAATTTAGAATTACAAAATTTAGGATTTAGGACTATGATTGAGGTGCACATTTTAATAACATTGAATTACTTTTGAACATTGCACATTCAACATTTTTGTTTACTTTGTCTTGGCAATGGTTTACAAATATATGGAGCATACTTTTTATTCTAGAACCTGATTGTCAAGGAAGAAGTGAGGAATGTAGACGTTAACGAAGATAAAATTGCACAATATGAGCACGAAATGGTAAGATGTTTAGTAGCATCGCACACGAAGTGTCAACATTAATGTTGTTTAATATATGATTTTGACATATTTTGATATATCAATGCTAAATTTAGTTGATGTCTCCGTAAGCTTACATTATTGTGACATCATAGAGTTTGCCAATGTCTGAATGAGTCTTATAATAGTGCACCTATGCCAATTCCTTCGAAATTAGTTATTAGTTACTGTAGCTGCACAAAAGATATCCGCTATTACGTCATCACGACAAGATCAACTCATCTATCTGCATATTGGCTAGATACTTGAATGTGTTAGATACTTAAATTTATTTAGAAATCGGCGAGTCACGTTTTGGTGAAAATGAAACTAAATATAAAAGTAGAGCAATTTATTGAGAGTAGCAGAAAAAGGTCCAAAGACACAACTCATAAATGTATTTGCGTTGCATGATTCATCTTTTTCCTATTCTCAAAAATAGCATAAACATTGTTTCTTTGGATTCATTTCAAATGTCTACTGATAGTACTGATTTTGATTGATGTTACAATTATATTTTAGTATTAAGAGGAATAATAAAAACACAGAAGCAATTTGATAAAAATATACAACTTATTCATATTATTCACAAATGATAGCCCAGGACAGCTGTTTTGGCCTTGTTGGGCCTCATCAGCCAGGCATAATCACAGCCTGGGCAATATAAAATGTTCATATATTTTATATCAAACCATAAAAGTTGCTTCAGAAGAGTGACAACAGAAGATTTTCAGAAGAAATATGTTCCAAAGCCTTTTTCCATTGCTAAAGGGCACTCACGTTTTCAAAGGAGGCCTGGCCAGTTAACAAAACAGGTATACTGATATTACTGACTTTGATTGATGTTACAAGTATTTTTTTAAAATGTTGTTCTGCTTTCACAGTAAAAAAATTCTTATAAGTATTTTTTCAAACAAAATAACAACATATTTTAATGATAGCCTTTTTAGTCAATATAGGACCACGTCACTTTCTAAAAGTGCTTGAAACATCAACAGAAGTCAGAGAAATAAATTTGAAGTAAATCCGAAAAGCTTTTTTATTGATATTTTTATACTTTACAAATCTTATAACTTTTTGTTAAGAGTCTGTGTATCGAACTTTTTCGGGCATTTTTCATAAAATTACGTTTTTATGTATTTGGTTACAAAATGTTGGGTCTCTTAAGTTGACTAAAATTAATTGAGGCTTCGTAGAAAAAGGTGTGGTTCAGTTTTAATCAATCACCTGACCATTTGGTTACCAGTATCAGATAAGGATTCCACCAATTTCCATGAAATTTGCTTTGTCTATAACTTTTGGTGTTAAAGTTCCGGAACTGAGGCGGGTTCCAGAAATGAGTTGACCGGTTTTTGCAGTTTTGCAATGGCAACAATATTGTAAATTTGAAGTAAATCGAAGGGACTGTTTTTAGCGATAGTTTGTCAACTAAGGAAAAACGACACCCTTTTACATGGCCAATTCACCTAAAATTATTGGACCTCAACCTCTGATTCAATAAATCTATGGCTTTTCTGCTAGATTAACTCATAGTTTGACTGAACAGTTGGTGATGCATATAATTTATCGGTTGATGACCGGTAAAGGCTATATTCACTTATTTCAGATGTGCAGTTTGTGTTTTAATCAAATAAATATTTCTCTACAGGATTGTCCTGAAATGATTGACAATGACCAATCATCTCCCTCTACTGAGAAAAACGACAACGAAGAGTCATCTGACAATTTCGTTGATGAACATCCTCGTGTTATGACAACCGATGAAGGGACTGTGTTCGAGTGTAAGATTTGTGCCAAACGGTTTTCGTGCAAACCCAACTTAAAAAAACACTCGTTTGTACATTCGGGTCTAAAGCCATTTCAATGTGAAATCTGTAATAAAGATTTTGCACGTCGTCAACAATTAACCACACATAAAAAACGAATTCACTATGGAAACAGACCATATCAATGTGAAATCTGTCAGAAAACTTTTGTTACATCTTTTGAATTAGGGCGACACACAAACGTGCATTCAGGTCTAAAGAAATTTCATTGTGAAATTTGTAATAGAGCCTTTTTAAGCCTTCAGCAATTATCCAAACATAAAAGACGAATTCACTATGGAACCAAACCATATCAATGCCAAATCTGTCCGAAAGCTTTTGCAGCATTGGATGATTTAAGACAGCACTCAAGTGTACATTCCGGTTTAAAGCTGTTTAAATGCGAAATCTGTTGTAAAGCTTTTCCTCACCGTTCTAGCTTATTCAGACATAAACGAATTCACAACGGTACCAAACCATATCAATGTGACGGGTGTCAGAAAGCTTTTCGAACATCTGATCTTTTAAAAATACATAAACAACGAATTCACTCTAGAAAGAAACCATTTCAATGTGAAGTCTGTCAGAAAGTTTTTGCAGCATCTTATAATTTAAAACGGCATTTAACTACACATTCTGGTGAAAAGCAATTTCAATGTGAAATCTGTAATAGAGCATTTTCTCAACGTGGTAGCTTAATGAGACATAAAGAAATACACTTCAGAGACTAAAGATATTGGCGAGAAATATTTTGAATATAGAAGGTGAGGTTAAATGATTCTCTACATAATTACTCAAATTACCATACAGCAAATTTAATTTTTGTTTTACACTTAGTTCATTTAAAAAGCTAAGAAAAAAATTATATCAATTAAATTACATCCTCAAATCCTCAGGATTTCACTCGGTTTGGACTATTTCATAGATGCCATAAACAAACAAATACATTGTCGTAAAACAGAAAGTTTCAACAAACAAAAATAAATGAAGTATGCTAGCTGACATGACGTTTTAAAAAGTAGATCGAATATTTATTTACTTGATGCTAATGTTAAATTACTTTGTCTAGTAAATATTGATTATAAATTGTGAGGATTATTGGAAACATATTTCATTTAGCAATTTTATAGAAATTTAATTTAGCATTTATTCTTCTTCAGAGTATAACAATTAATTAACTCAACCTCCGAACTAAATTTGTTTTCTCTTACTACCACAATAAAAAATTGCTCAAAACTCTCTCAAATATTGTGGCATTAAAGAATTTGTGTTGCAAAAGAAATGAACACTATAGTTCGATTTTTTTAAATTAATAGACAAGCTAGATATTTTCCAAACAATTTACTATTTCGTTACCATTTGAACAAATGCATGGTTTACATATATTTAAAAAAAACAGAAATTACAAATTTGAATGATGATGTCGATTTATAAAACGTAAAAAGTTTATTTATATTTGTAAACATACATCTACACAATTTCTTCTTAATTGGTGTATATGAATTATGATATTCTGCCGGATGGGCGGTCTGGACCCCTCTGCTGTACGACCAGACACAAAAAATGAATGGACTATGAAGGGTTGATGCTCAATTACACGGTAATTTGAATAAGAAAAGAAAGCCTTGTATGTGCGCTGTTGAAATCATGTTTTGTATTTTGTGGTATATTGTGTATTATCTAATAATAAAATGTCTTTCAAAATCCGCCTTCTTTTTGTTTTTTAAATGGTTTATTTGATTTTTTGGTTTGTGAATAGTTAAATTTTTTATACTTTATTACAGTTACAATTTGCTATATTATGTACGCTATTGATATTCATTAATGTGGATTATAGGATTGATTACGGTATGATATCTATTTGGATGTTTGATTTAGTATTGTTATTTAGTAACACATAGCTATCAGGAGCACTTATTGTACCGAAATGTTTGTGATATAGAACGACATTTTTATTCACCATCGCCGAAGCATTTAGCCATGTCTATCCAAGAGCATTGAAATTCATAAATATTATTTAGCTATAATATCAAAGTGTTTAAGAGTAATAATAAAAAAACAGATATACTTTGTTAAAAATATACTACTTATTTATATTACTCGCAAGTGATATCTCGAGACAGCTATAATATCAAAGGGTTAAAAATTGTAAATTGTTTTATTTAATCCAATCAGTAAATTAGTAATAAATTCCTGTATTGGATTCACTAAGCTTAGCTTTGGAGATAAGAACTGAAATGGTTAAAAAATCATAACATTTAGGTCAGTTTCTTCAGCAATATTGTATATATTGGAGCCACTATGTCTATTAGGTAATAATTCATAATATTCTATGTTAGATTGCCAGTTTTAAATCTGATTGAAACTACACACTTTACTACAAATGTGCTGAACTTCTCCAAATTGATTGACGTTGACAATAACTGCTATTTCAAATAAAACACCGTTACAAATGGAGATGAATTTATGCATTTGAAATTGTAGGCTTTAAATATAATCACTCCACCATGTTCAACTTATAATGAATTTAATTCTCAGTATTATTCGTATCAACTTGTGTCATTTTAGACTATGAATATGGAGGAGCGATTCACAGTCTTGGAGTTTAAATCTGAAAACGTAAGCATTTTGCACCACTGGTGAGGTAGTGTTTCATAACGTCATGCGACCTAGATTTGGCTTAGAAGATTGAACATTTCAAAAATAATATGGCTATATAATTTGCTTTGCTTTCGCCATCTTGTTGAATTGTCTACATAAAGGATCATTTTCATTTTAGAATTCGATCGGGAAAGGTGAAGATGAAATAAGTGATATACAAAATGAAGATGAAGAAGTAAGACGTTTAACATTTGATAGTTAATTGTAAAATAATCTATGTTGATTATAAGTTTTACACTTGTTTCTGACTCACTCGTGGCATAAATATTTTTATATATTTGCGCATCAACCATTCAAAACACAATACTTAGGAATCGAGAGCAGTTTTATCTAACGTTCAGTAAAATACACTGCCTGGGGACATTCTGACATTAATTTATAAATAACCAACAATGTTATATAGATTTTCTGTGTGGTACCTTTGATCATTTTGCGTACGCTTACTGACTGACTAGCCTATACGTAGGAAGCATTGGGCCATGCTAGTGTAGCATATCACAGAGGATTGGAAAAGTTATGTTTGTAAACGATTGACTATTGTATTTAATCTAGCCCTCAATTATTTTTTTGTAACAACTTACTATTGTTTGATTGAGTAAACTGTGCTAGATAATTGGAAATAAGACGTTGAGAGATAAATGCCATAATAAATCATTAACCAAATTTCAACAACTCTCAAAAATGTACATAGATCAATATGCCAATGAAAGATCAGGCCAACAACGGGTATCTATTATGTATTAACTACTCCAGTCTAGTCATATTATCTGGAGTTGATTCTCAGTTTACTTCGTGTCCATTTTTGTAATTTCAGAATATGGATATCAAAAATGACTTTAGTGTTGTTGAAATTAAATCTGAAGTAAGAATTTGTTACCATATTATTTGCTTTTTAACCCTTCTGCAGTCCATCTAGAGTAAAAGTTACCACCCTATCGAAAGCTCTGAAGAAACTTGTTATTCTTATTTAGATCGGGCTGAAATTTCATGACTTTTATTGTACATATGTTTTCTAAATATTCTGTAAAAATAGGCACGATTGGTTTAATAGAAATCGATTTAGAGCATTTTCAAAAAAGGTAAATTTCCAAAATAAACTGATCACGCAAGTAAAACCACAGAGAAAAAATTGACACACAAAATGCAGACGATAGAGACAACGTTTGAGAAACGGAAAGCTTAAAATAGATATACCTAGCACCTAGCCAATACAAATTTTCTACTTTGATTTTGGGATATAATACAAGAAACTACTTACAAGTAATATACTCTAAATATATTTTTTTTATTAGCAAAAAAACCCGAGTAATTTTACCTCGAGGTGGAGTGTACGTGTTGTATTTTAGACTGGACTACAGACGGGTTAAACATAGTTAAAATATAAAACATGTTAAAATACAACCCCGGTCAAAAGAAATGCGCCAAGTAACAAATTTTGACATTTTTAATTAAATATTAAAATTGCTATTTACAAATTGCAATATATATATCATGATGCAACATTATCCGTCCCTTTGATATGCAGTCATTATTTTCCACGTCTAATTACGCAATTAAATCCATCACAGCTGCGCAGCTCTACACAATGCAGCTGAACACCAATAAACCACTCGGCTCAAATTATTCAATCCTACAATGAAATCAATTTGAGCTTAGTTTGTCAACAGAATATGTAAGCTGCGTCAATCTACGACTATTACATATGATATAAGGCTTCTCAATCTCTATATCTGCAAAGAATTTCTGGGGCTAAACCCACGGTAGTCGCTCGCGCTCTGCAAAATCGGTGGAGAACAGACAGAGGTGTTCAGACCTCAGTATCCACAGCTTTGGTCTATAGGTCGAATTGCATGCAGAAAGGCTCTACTTTCTAACCGACATCGCAGATTTCGTTTTGACTTCGCCAGAGAACACCACAACCGAGATGTAGAATTCTGGAGGAACATATTGTTTACAGATGAAACTCCAATTCATCTCATTCAGAATTGCCAGCGTCGACATGTTCGCCGACACTCAGGAACTCGTATGTATCGCAGGCATATTCGGCCAACAGTGCATGTCCGCAGTGGCAAACTAATGATTTGGGGTGGATTTATATCAGATGGAACCCGTTTGATTGTTAGAATCCATGAGATATTGACAGCTGCCAGGTACATTGAAGTAATTCAAGAGCACCTGGTCCATCTGGATCTTCTAAATAGAGGCATGCTGATGCAACAAGACAATGCCCCAGCTCAGAAAGCTGCTATCACAATGAGATTTCTTCTTGAACATAACATCGAGACTCTTAACAGACCCCCACAGAGCCCGGACCTCAATTCGATCGAGAATCTGTGGACGACTGCAGCATTGATCTGAAGACAATCACCAAGTATGGGAAGAGATACATCATCAAGAACTGGAAGTCATCGTTAAACGCAATAGAAGAATCGGACTCCACAAAATGGTACAAGAAGACTCAGGCTGCCAGTAGAAACACGACGGAGCTAAATAGAAA
>JAUYWI010029009.1:0-18606 GCA_034780595.1 Parotoplana pacifica
TCATAGATTGATAAATTAAGATTTAATTTTGTTTAAAATATTAGTGAAACGTGTCTTTATATCCAATGCACAGTCTGTATAGCAATATTTGACATATAACTACTTTTTCTATTGAGGACAATTCATAGAAGTATAAAACTGCATACACCTCCAGCCAGAGTCCGATCTCTGTAAATTTATTACTCTTAAGGCCTTCTGTAAGTATCTGTGTGATAGCTAAAAAGATTGGTTATGGCTAAATTCAACAACATTTTCGACAAATGTTACATAATGGTGGTCATTTACACACTTTTATGGTGTTATTCATAACCGTATATATAAAATAGGGTACCTACCAGAAGTATGTATATCGTTCTAGGTACACGTTTTAAATCATTTTGAATTGCATATCATTAGAGTAAAAACAATTAAATTAATTAACTTGATTTTGACAATTGTTCAATTTATATTGATAAAATTTTTACATGAAAATATTTATCTTATTACATAATATGAAAAAACATTCTTATGGCTTTTCAGCTAAAGAGAGCACGATAAGGTCCAAGGGCGTACGTGATTGTCGTTTAAATGAATTGTTTTTGTAAAACAATTTTAAATACCTTTTTGTTTCCAAATTACTAAGAATGTTTAGATTTATATCAGACGCATGTCATTATTTCAGACTATAAAATAAAATCACTTACGTACATATATACAAAAGTATTGTTGTTGTTGTTATGTAGTATAATGTGAATTATGTACTATCAACTTAAATATAATAATAGGATTTGTATCTGATTTATAATTTATGTTTAATAGTTTGTAGTAAACTTCATAAAACTTTTTAGACCCCAATCATTATGACTGAGGTGCAAGTGTTGCTAGGCGCAAGCTTTATTCTTGGTGGTGTAGTTTCTGATTTGCATCGGCGGCCGCGACTAACGTTGAGAACTTGCAATTTCCTTCCAGGTTAAGAAACTGACGGGAAGGAAACGAGAGGCTAATACACAAGTAAGAAATTCAGTGAACTGTGTCAGTCGCACAGCCATTTGAAGACAACAGAGCATTGACTGGGAGAATGAAGAAATGCAGCGTTATTGTTTTGGTGGGAAAAGGTCACAGGAGACAATTATCTTGTGACAGGAATGTACATAGAAGAACTGTGTCTTATTGTATCAAAAACTACTTAGATATATATCATCTCATAAACTAATCCCGAAAACAATCTGTTGATGAGCGCGCATTCTCTCAGGCTAGTTGTTGTTAGGCCCATTCTGATGTACGATGGATATTTTTTAAAAGCATTATGTGATACTTACCTTATTATTTATTATTAGTATACGTATATTTTCCCTGCGTAGAGATTATTTCTAACGCGCATTTTGACACACCGTATGTGCGTCAGGAAAGAAGACCTGAGCTAATTTGAATAAGGTTGTGATTTATTTCTTTAGACGTTTCTTATTCTAAATTGGAAAATTATGTAGATTTAACAGATCCTGTAATTCACTTAATTAGGTTTAAATTTATTGTTTGATTTCAAGATGATACTTTTTCTTGCTTGAATATCAAAGTTGTTGCATTCATTTTTTATTAAAAAAAATTTTAAGATAAAAAATCTGTTTTTTTTTAAAGATTTATGACTGTCATGAGCAACTGTTTTTAGTCCACATGACCATGTTACCATGTACTTGGTTGACAGTTAGCTGGCACAGCGATGAATCATGCTACTTTAGCTTAGTATGTATAGAACATTTAGCGTATTTATTTGAAAATATAATTCGTGTTGGTTCCGCATGGTTCCCCAGTCCACACAGCGTAGAGTTACTATTGGTGGGTAAAGTTAAAACGTTTATGGACACCTCACAGGATAAACATGTCACAATAAAACTGTAATTTGATTAAATAGAAAATTGATTTCTCTTTGTGGTATTAACCTAGGCTGGCGTGTTATAAGGAACGGGCGCTATATCCCCAAATTGCGCCGCCTTGTATACCTGTTTTTTTATTATTACTCTTAAACACGTTTTAAGAAACCAAAGGATTTCATGTCCCAAAAGCAGATATAACTCAGAACTCTTCTAGCAATGGTTCAGCTACGCCCCAGATAATAACCTATGAAAGTCAATAGACGCATTGTTGATCGAAAATAATTACACAATAATAAATACATTTTATTTACTAATTATTTTTATCATTGTTCAAATTTTTATTTCTATTATTGATAAGAATGTTAATATATCAAAAAGAAAAATGTCAACGTAACTCTATTAAAATTTTAGACAAAGATTACCTAATTATGTTTCTTGCATTGTGATTTATATACATACACGGCTATGAAAAGTATCCTAATTTTCCATAATATTCTACTTAGATTGATAGGAGGTAAATCCATTAGAATAATTTTTGGTTGATCAAAACAAAACTGAAATCGCTGAATACCAGCACATCCGCTATCACAATAAAAAAGATTGTGATAAACTTTGACAAATAATTACTCCATCTTTTGTGGTTAGTACACCTATACTGAACTTCAAAAATTTGACAAAACTCTTTGCCAAAAAGATATGAATTAAAAGATGTTATCAAATGATTCGTTTTGGCATGTTTAGTTTTACCTAAATAAGGTTGTGGTACATTCATTGTTAAATCTTTTAATCAGTTAAGATGTGACGTCATAATTTTGTGGCTGTATCCACCACCAATTGATCAGAATTCGATAAAGACTGTGATTAATCGCAATTATGAACGATACACGCGAGACTTGGATAGTGCGCATTCGTATCCAGATAACTGTCCATAATGTAGTTTGGGTACGCATCAATTCATTGAAGCACAGATTATACGTAATATAATTCAATTACAAATTACGAATGATACATAAGTAATTAAAAAATAATTTAAACTAGCCATGACTTTTCTTAAAATTTACCATGGTCTACTGCATTTAGGTAACTACGTACGTAATATGGCTGGCTTATAAGTCCTAACAAGGCCGAAACAAATGTACTGGGCTATCATTGGCGAGTAATATAAATAAGTAGTATATTTTTATCAAACAACTTTTTTTTATTAATTACTCTTAAACACGTTTTAAGATGTAACCAAAGGAATTTCATGTCCCAAAAGCAGATATTTTTTCTTGTGCCCCAATTTCATCATAACTCAGAACTTTTCTAACAATGGTTCAGTGACAACTAAAACTATTGTTACATTTACAACTAAAATTCTGCTAAATACAGCCAAAAAATAAAATAAGTTACCACTATAAAAGTAAAATTTACTAAATACGTAAAGCAAAATATAACTAAATTAATTTACAGTCTGCAAAACTCCAATTGTGAAATACGTATGTTTTACAAAAGAAAAATGGAGTGGATAGATTATTGGAATAGTTGAAAGTTGAGATATTTGCTTAGTTTAAGTAAAATTGATTAAAACTCGGTGCTGATGGTCCTAAGTCCTAAGTCCTTGTTATTGTTTTGCATTTTAACTACTTTACATTTTTATTTCTGACTGGACTGTTTCACTGATTTTGATTTTTGGATTTCAGATAAACTAGATATAGTACTTTCAATCGTGCTTCAGCTTGGGTGTAGAACAAGATGCACATGATTACGTAGTTTTGATTTGATATTGAAAAGATGCTGTTTTATGTTGAACCATACATTTTTTACACATCTTTTGGTTGGATTATAATCATTTCTATAATGTTTCTATAATGCTTGACAGATTTTAATTTATTGTTTTTTAATTTTGTATGTTTCCGTCTACACAATAGAAACTTCCAACTTTTTAAAATACCTATAAATAATATAATATGGTTCAACAAACTCCAAAATGAAAAGTACCTAATTTTAGTTTGCTGAATATGGAAATTTGTGATCGGGTCTTTTTAAATAGATTAAATAGCCATTCATGAATATTGTCTCAATATTGTTAGGTCCATAATTCTTCAAGAATTAGTTGGTACTATTTATTATGTATAACGTTGAATAATTTTCATAAACCATCAATTGAATTGACCAAATTAACCAAGGTTCTTCATGACCTTCCGACACATTGGAAGCCACTTGAATAGCACTTAATTATCTCTGTTGTGAACAATATCCACAAATAATTTAATACTCAATATTTATAATGATTGCGGCACTAAATCTCCGATTAAATTACTCAAATCCTCATCCGTTTTAATTTTGATATTATAGAAATTTACTAGACCAATTGTGATTTATAAAAAAATGGTATAATTTTAATATTAAATTCTACGTCTTTTGAAACAAATATATACATTTTATCCTATTTTCATAATACAAAATCTGAATTGAAATCAGTAGTCATTTTATTTCAGATGAATATTAGTACTAATATTTCAAACAGTCATTTTTATAAACAAAATAAGAACACAATTAAAACAAAAATAATAAAAACAGCTGTTAAAAGTCTTAACATTTTACTGTCAAACATCTTTTTTTCTGTATATATCTAACGGATACCATACAAATCACTGCCATTATTTTTTTCTTTAGTCCATATGGTGGTAAGAATTTTGACAATGATGAAGACAAATTATTTCTTACACAATTTTAATTTTAATTAATGACCCACATTCTACACAATACTCAACAAAAAATACTCACTGACCGCAAAATTCACAAATAGATGAGAACATGTGTGAAAGTTGGTTTTAAAGTTAAGTAAAGAATAAAAATACCTAAACTGGTAGCAACTTATTGCTTGTTCTTTCGTTCTCTATTATTCAATATGCTATAATTAATTAAAATTATAATGAACAATTTCATCTCCCACCCCCCTCTGCGAATGTAATCATCTTATTATTTTGTATTTTTTTTTTTAAATAGTGACATGTTTCTCTGTCTATAAGTAGGTAAATCCAATGATTAGTTTTATTATAACATTCGTCCAAAATTCACTGACCACATAATAATGATTTATTGGTCTCATTTATCCTGAGGAACAATAAAATATTACTGAAAGTGTTGTGATACTTTTTTCATTAATTTACTTTGTACAATATTGACAATCGGTTAATAATTAGATTCTTTTATCTTTCAAAGTCAAAGACCATATTATATTTAGAGGTCTTTGTTCTTGGTAAGAATATGTGATTAAACCTTGTCAGAACCACAATTACACCAATTGTCGGTATAGAAGAAATGTACTTTATTTAGTAAACACTTTAGAGAATGAAGCCATGCAAGTTGTTTTGCTAGTAGCAAACGACTAAAAGAATGTTCATAACGCCCCCGCCGTATATATGACATCCTTATTTTACACTCAGCCACAAATCTTTGTCTTCCTTATCAGAAAGACATATTTATTATTTTTTTTAAAATCTTTAAAACTTTTACTCGGACTTCGTCTTATTAGAAATGGCTTACATGAATTCCTTCTTTTTGGATGGAATTTAAATAATATTAAATGCGGGCCTGGACCTCAATTACATTTATCTTGTACTGTCATCCTGCATATTCCGATGTACATATTTATAAGTTTGGCAAATTAGTTATGTTTGAAGATTTTGTATTCTTAAGAAATTGTGGAAATGGTTGCTTGCCAAAAGTTTGAGCATATAAAAAAAATAGAAGTACAAAGTTTATTTACGTAGAAGCTAAAATGTTTGTTTATCGGTTTTCAGGTTTGTTATTGTTTTTTATACCTCCTCTCTCAGTCAATAAAATCTAAAAGTATTGCAAAGCACGAAAGTTAACTATACCATCTCAACTATGGGGGCTAACAATAAATTATTGTGTAATAAACTTCACCCCTTTTACGCCGTCCAATATAGTAGGTATGCTAGTATAAATATCCAAAAACTGGTTTAATATCTTCTTCTCTACAATCAGCGCTAAAAAGTTATGTCGGTTTTAAAGGGGATTTTATTGCATTTTCTTCAAAAATAAAATTTAAAAAATGTGTTACTATACGAGATATTCGGACTGATCATTTTGGCATAGAGCCGAATCAACACTGATTATTACTATTTGTACAGAAAGATCGAAAAATCTTTTAGAAAAACAATTATTTGCCACACCCCCAGTTGACTTTTGAGTAATCTGTTACACTGAATACTACTCAGCTGCCCATAGTTACGATTTGATGTTTATTTAAAAATTTATCTCTCTTTTTGAAGAAGCCAAGACAAATATCAATACCTATAATAGATATTTCTCGGTGAAGAAATTAGAAGATGATGGATGATCGTTGGTTCTCTTTCTTGGATAAATAATTACACAAAAAATCTCTAACAAATTCACCTACCAACTATCATGATTTAAGATCAAACATAATAAAAGAAACTTATTGTTCAATGGCGAACAACTACTTGGAAACAATTAACTGCAATCAGAGAAAATATCATGTCTTAAAAAAGATGTCTGAGCTGAGACTACTTTTATTCAACTTTACTTATCACCAAATCCATCGATTGTCTGACTTATCGCAATATATTTTTTTTACTTTTCTTACAAGATCGGAGAGCTAATTACTGCTACTACGTAGATTGGTATACTGCCCAACAACCTTTTCTGCATACGTCCATAAGATATCACAGTCAGTCAATGGTGCTGCGAATATATTAACAACTAAAAGTTTGGGGTCAACTTGGTCGCATTGTTATGATAATCAGACATTCTTTCGAACATACGCTGCGCTGAGACATTTAAATCCTACATTTACTGTGATTTCAAATTGAGTTTTTTAAAGGCAGTTTTATTATAGCTGCCATTATGTAATGATTTTTTGTGAGGCTAATAGGCCAAAGGGGGCAGTTGAATATGACTACAAAAAATGATAGATGGGTTTTGGGGCAGGTAATATTAGTAAAATATTTGCCACGACAAACTGCAATGATCTTTTATAAGTGATGTAATTGTATTTAAAATACATTAAATGTAACGGTATATGAATATGTATGTCTAAAAATTGTGTGTTTTATCGAACTTTTTAAAGTTTCAGTTGAAGAAGGAGGATTTATAAATATTTGATTGTTTTTTAGTTGCCAACCAATATAATATAATTTCTATTTATTGTTGCATTTTGGATGAAGAAACGCCGATATTGAGCTAATTCTTTAAGGGTGCGTCCTAATACGAGAGCTTGAGAGAGAGAGAGTCAAAAGCCAAGTTCTCCGTGACACAGGATAGCGTCAGGTGGAATGCGGGACACTGATTGAATTGAGGCTATATTGCAGCGGATCACCTCGTCTTTTAGTAACAAAACAGCAATTAATTAGCTGCAATACCAAACGAAAATAAAAAAAAGAAGATTTTGTTTTTTAACGGTGTTGTTTTCTTCCTTCCTGCCTGCCTAGGTTGTTGGACAAGTCCATTGTTCTCATAATGGTTCAGGCAGGTATACATTATCAGCAAAAGACGTGATTACCTGGCCATTAAACTGATATTTATGGGAAGAAATTGCATTCTTTGATTGTAAGAAAATACTTTGGCTTAGCAACTCAGCGTGCTTTGATTTTTAATCTTATACATAACCATAGACATAAAATTTGCATTAACTTTTTATGCTTCAGACGTACGTAATATAATATCTATCTTTAATATTTTTTATACTTAGGTATATACTTATTAGCAGTGTTTTAGAGGAAACCAAGGTCTTCTAAATTACGCTTGAATTGGTGAAGATGACAGATATGTTTTAATTTTACTAGAAGATATATATAATTTAGCTCCTTGACATAATAATACCTATACATATAGAGTAGCTATAAAATCACAACAAAGCCGTTAATTTAAAATCTCAACAATAGGTAAAGCCCAAACCGCGCATGGAAACCAGTTGTCTCTTTTGCATGTTAAAATTTGAATTATTAATATCTTAATTGTTTGGACAGAGATTTTTTCCACATACCTAAATATTTATTAGATATGGTTTTTTTGTTTATTTACAAAACTACCTATTTAAAAGAACATTTGATATTGTCAACATAGAGCAAACATTGTTTTCAAGATATTCTGATTGTTAGGTGGTGCAGATAAACTCGCATTTTATTAATGAAATGATTTTTTTCCATTTTTATCCGCCTTGGTTTAAGCGACTATACTTTTAGAATGCCTTCAGATATTTTATATATGTTTTAACCTGCGTATACTTTTCATTTTAAAAATATGATGAAACCAAGGCGGATAAAAATGGAAAAATATATATACTTTAATGAAAATAAAACTTAGAGCAGAGTGATACAAACTGGTCTCTTCTTCTTACTAGGTGTGACCATAAATTATAGAGAAAGATGTGACAACAGGAAATGCACATGATTAATTTGTAATATCATATTTTCTAAAAGAATTATATTTACATATGTTGAAACTCATTATTTTTAGAATAGTGTATTCAATGTGTGACAAAGTCATGTTTGTCACCAAAAAAATCGTAAATTAAAAAAGTCGTATGATATTCGGACGTATTTACAGTTTTGTACAATTGTTCCGTCAAAAAATCTTTATAAATAAAAATCATCCAAAATTCAAGGAAGTGCTTTACTTATTTCTATCCAATTTGTTTAAAATCACCGATATGCAATTTTGAATATTTTAGACAATTAATTTACAGAAAATATATATCCAAAAAGCTGTCTGTCGCTCTTAAGTTGCCCCCAGGTCACAAGAATCAATATATTAAAATAAGTTTATACTAATGTAGTATTTAGCAAAAAAGTGATTTTTAGATATTTGACTTCAGGAATGACATTTTCCAAGTACTTCAACCTCATTTTTTTCAGAGGGTCGTGGAAGTTCAATGGATTAATAAATTAGAGAATGTGTTCTTAAAATTTATAAATCAACAACTGTAAAATCAATATAATCTTCATGGAATATATACTTTTGATTTCTGACATACGATAACATGTTATCCTGAAAAATCGCCAAATTTATTGCATGATTGACTAGTTTAGATTTTTAATTAAAAGACAAATTTAATGATAAATTTAGTGAAAAATGACACTATACCTAATATATTTTACAACAGGTAGGTAGGTTTTTAAATTGCAAATGAATTCAAACTTCTAACAAAAACAACTATTATTTTTTTGCCAAACAAAAAAAATTAAGACATAATAGAAAAGTCGTAGTGTTATATTTTGATCTTGATAATCATTGCCGGCGGCAGGTACTCTTTTGTACAAATATTAATCAAAGTACAGTAATAATCAGGTATCTACATTCTGACAATAAAATACAGTTAAGTCTAAATATGTACAATGTAAAAAATCTTTTAATATAAATAGTGTAGATATATGGCACATATATATCAATAATGCTGATCCAATCAGTTACTGTTTTTGTTCAGATAAGAAAGAAATTAATAATGTTTAAAAAACGATCATTATAAAAACGTATAAAATGTACAAAACTTTATGCAGTTAAACTTAAATACGCAAAAATTGTGCATTTAAAACAGATCATGTCTATACAACATTGGCAACTGAAAACATTCTAATTGCCTCTTATTGTCCAAATAGCTTTGCACCTGATCCTGTCGCAAAACTGAGGAGGTTACGATGACGTCATCAGGATGGCTCTGCTCATGTGATGATGATGATGACACATGGGGCGGCGTGTTGGGGGCCGAGCTGCCGGCCATCAGAGAGAACGCTGTGGTGATATAGGGTCCTGTTGAGACCGCATTGGAGGTAGTTGGGTGATAACTGTACGGGGGCTGCGAGTAAGCACCCGTAGAAGATTCCAGAAAAGCGTGAGTTGGACTTGGAGGCGTTGTGGACGACCAGGAAGAACTGTTGGCTACTTGATTGGTGCCAGAACTGAGCCCAGTAGAAGTACCTGCAGAATTGCTCTGGTTTGTGAAGTACAGTGAGGATAGCTCAGGATGTCCTGGAGTTGGTTGATAGGCGGATTGGACGGGGCTCAGAGGGGCGGCTATTGCTGATGCATCCGTTGCTGTGTAGGGGTGCTGTTTTGTGTAAGACGGCGGCGAAGTCATAAAGCGAGACAGGAAACCTGGGTCTGAGTACACCGATTTGGGATAATGGAATGCTGTAGCCGTGTTGGCGAGGGCTGATGGGAAGGGCAGGCCAGGCACTGGTTGGTCAAGTGATGCCGACATATTGTGGTGCTGGTAGGGGTGTTCTGGTGCTCGCGTGGCCAGTGGTGACAAGTAGGGCGTATAGGAAGGATAGGGTACAAGACTTCGGGGCAGAAAGGAAGAGAGCTGGTGGGAAGAGGTTGTGGGCGTAGAATATGCAGAGGGCGCTAGCACAGAGTCCATGTGATGACGTACTGAGGTTGCCGGAGACGGAACGGACCTGTGAAGTGTTGACGGAGCTGAAGCTAGAAGATTTAGGGCCTTCTGTGATGAAGAGACGCTTTTACTGCACAGACATTCAAATGGAGGGCAGGAACAAAGCTGATCACCATCTGTAAAAGGACAAAATAAATAAGTAAATAACTATTGTGTTAATTTATATTGACATCCCTGCCAAAATAATTCGATTTTTTTTCTGAAGAAGAGAATTATATATGCAAATTGATAATAAGAGTTGGACAATTAGTATATCTCTTTTAGGTCAATATAGTAAGCATATTATCAGTTTACATTTTATTTATCTTCTTCAAAATTATTTTTGGTGGGTGTATATATGTTGTGATGAAGACCACTAATTATTGATAAGCCTTTCTCCATCCATTTAAATATGTTGCTATCATTGAGATATTAAAAATGGTTATTTTGGAATGAATGAAAATGTAGAAAATAATGAATGTAATTGTCCAATTTCTGTGGCTCGTTTTATGTCGAATTTTGAATTTTTTTAGTTTTTGGCTTGTATTTGTTGTCCATTTTATTATATAATTCCAATATCAACAAATTCAGTAACTAAAAGTTAATATCTTATTACTCACTCCGGTAGACAAACATTATTAGCTCCAATATAAGTTACGTTTTCATAAAAAATCACAAATCTGAATATTTTAACATATTTTTACATTTTAATTTTAAAATTAATAACTAATCGAAACCATAACTACATGTTAGAAGTCAGTCCGAATTACACAAAATTACTAACAACAAATTATAAGTAAGAGGTATTTACAATAAGTCAAACTTACAATTTGTGTAGCTTTCAGGTTTAATGTTTTTGGTGTCACAAGTCAGTTTGGGGAGTTTCCCTGGAAGATCGATCTGGAAAACATAATTAAATGTTGTATAGAATTCCATTCACTTGACACAATAAAATTGCAACGTATTATAGCAAGAAAAACTAAACAAGATATCAACAAGCTATCAACAAGGTACCAACAATATAAGTATCAATAAGGTATCAACAAAATATCAACAAGGTATCAACAATATAAGTATCAATAAGGTATCAACAAGATATCAACAAGCTATCAACAAGCTATCAACAAGATATCAACAAGATATCAACATGCTATCAACAAGCTATCAACAAGCTATCAACAAGATATCAACATGCTATCAACAAGCTATCAACATGCTATCAACAAGCTATCAACAAGCTATCAACAACATGATTATTTACCATGTCAGATTTAGCTAAGCGCTTCCCGGTCGTCGGGTCACACGTTGTAGGCGTGGTGCGTCGCTTCTGATCTCTGATAGGTTTCAGATCGGGCATCGGATGGTCATGACAACCGTTGGCTTGGAAGTAGATGTACTCGCCCTCTGTACGCCAGAGATGGGTGACGGGATAGCCGCAGTGTCCACGACACGGGTGCAGGTACACTGTGCCTCCAGTGCATTGAGGATTGGGACACTTACGACCTGAGGAAGAGAAATCCGAATATAAAATTTTCGAAAATAAAAATGATTATTCTAGGGAATTACAACTATTATTTGCTAATGACTAGCAGATTTTTATTTTATAAAACAAGGATCTTTGACAAATGAAAAATAACACATATTTCTTTAGCGTACTCAAGAATTTGTGATAATTTTCAAAACATGCTCATCATGAGTGTAATACTTTTCTTACGAATTGGTTATTCAAAAATTTATAAATGAAAGGCGCTCTTTTCAATTTTAATGCAAATAAGACAAAACGAACTCCAAACGTTGTAATTTTATAGCGTCAGACCCTCCCCTGTAATATTCAATAAATTATTACATTTCCCCATCATTGAATAAAATACTTTCACCTGGTTTTTTATAATGCTTCCACTTACCACATTGTTTCCTGCGTGCCTTGTCACAGATAGCGGGACGCAGAGTGAGGCGCTGAGCGGGGCCTTGCGGACGTCCTGGAAGGCGACAGTCGGCGGTGCAGAGGAGCACTCCCAGACAGGACTTCTTGAGCAGGTTTACGTTGTGGTTGTTGGTATTGCGCATGGCCCAGCCACTTGTGTGGCGTCGGGCCTCTTCTACGGTCGCTGAGTACACGTGGCGCACATGACCGCGAGGCCATAGTTCGAACTTGTCGGGATGAGAAGGGGGCTACAGTTTGAGATAGAAATAAGAACTATTTATAATACGGAGAATAAGTACAGACGTGATTAGTTAGAAAGTCGTAAGTCGTATATATTGTTTTTTAAAAGTCGTAGGACTGGCACTTTTTTCAATAATTTTATTTTCCTCTACAAATAGGAAAATCACCAAATCTTAAATACTAAATACATTTCTTTGATAGTGGTTTAAGAGTTGAGGTAAATGTATAAAAAGTTAATTAGGAATCATTGTATAAGTAACTTCAAAATCAATCTAAAAACGATTTTAATAAACAATTATTATTACAATGTGATTGTCTACCAAAGTTATGAGAATAAAATAATAGTAACAAAACACATCTTTAGTTACTTAAAAGATTATATGGTTACTATCAAAAATCGCGTCAAATAAACACCTGTGACTTCTCATATGTGTATATAGGCACAAAAAATAGTTAGTTACAGACTTTCGTTGAAGTTTCTTTTATTGTTAAGAAAACGTTTTTTAATAACCTAAAGATAAAGATGCATACAGTTTGGGAATGTTAGCTACCTGTGGGAATTTGGCGTCATTGATGTCCCATTCTTGGTTGCTGCTATCGGGCTCGTGTACCGCGTCGCTCATTGTGCTGGTGGTGTCACAAAGGGTCATGCTAATCTTCAATGGGGTTTGTTTTCTTGGGAGAGGAGAATGCGGCCAGTTACCAAGGCGTGTTCAGCGCGCTAGAATACAACGGAAGGCAACACGACTTTGGGAAAGCGATAGGTAGGCACTTGTTGCAAGAAGACGTTTTTTGTTGAAGGCAAACTTCCTGTTGAGGAAAGCAATATCCACTTGAGTTTGATTAGCTGGCTTAGCTCACACGATAGTATTTGCCCAGATGACTGACTGAAAGAAGATGAGTTTGCGATAGAAAAAAAACAACAACAATAGAGAATAGAGAATGCACAAAAAATAAGTTCGGGAGAAATTCAGACAATTCTGGTAGCTTCGCAAAACTAGAACTGAACTGGACTTGCGAAGACGTTGTCTATTATAATTGTGGGTGACTGTGAGCTGGCTTGTTCGCCCAATCAGTGCTGTAGATGAATTGGAAGACGTTCTGCAAGTATGCGGGTTTGTCCATTGGGTGTGTGTCGATGGCAAGATGTCTGCCCGCATTAGAACATAGCTGAAATCACAATACAATTCGCGTATCATTATGTAATGAATTATTTAAGAACAAGACTTGTTTTCATAACAGAATATTTATGTAGAGAAAAATGCATATGCACTCAGGAGGGCATCAAAAATCTGATTCTGCAATTACACATATCTTTTGTCTTTATTTTTGTAGCTAACTAATGTTTTTGATAAAAAAATTAGACTACCTATAAAAAAGAAAATTCATAATAATTGAATAAGTAGGTATAATTTATAATATGTAAATGAAATTTAAAAAAAGAAAATTTTCCAGGTAACTTTTAAATGTACGATTTATTTAAATATTCCTTTTCAATTTTATTTGATATACAGCTATTTACGAGTATCAAATAGAATATAATTTTTTAAAATAAGAACAAAATAGAATTTAAAAGTTTTTGAAAAGTTTTCTAAAAAGCAAAATAATATACAACATTTTCAAGAATTTTTAAAGCTATTTCTTTGAAATTCAATTTATTTGACTATAAATAAAGATAGATCATTGCAAAGAAATACAAATATATCCATCTGTTGTGTCTTAAATTTTTTTGCATTAAAAAAAACTTTTTAAGCAGTTTTTTAAACATTTGAGACAACTGATCGTTTTTAATACCTATTTACAGAGTTTAAAATACATGCTTGTTGTCTTAAATATATTTATATTCCTAGGAACAATTGCTACCGATCCCCTACGAACAGTGCTCCTGGATGCCACCCACATTTGAAATGACCTGGCGACGGGCCTAAAATATATAGATAAAACTCATCTGTAAATTCATAAGGTACCTAGGTACTTACAACTTTGTGTTTTTTATCATGCTTACAAAAAGTGTGCTCATGAAAAGTCAAATTTGACTTTTCACTTTTTGTCTCTGTCTGTCAGTTATGTGTCAAAAGAAAATTGCGAATTGATCTGATCTTGGATGCTAATCGTTTTCTTGTTAAGTAAAATATACGGGCACGGTCATACACAGTCAGCCCCCATCTTAATGCTCACAATATTTCTAAGTCGAGACTTTGATTTTTACTTTTTATTTCATTTTTTATTGCAATTACCTAAAAATTATTATAATAAAATTTAAATTTGATTAATTTGGAGATAGTAGAAAATTAGATTTTACATATCATGATTATAAAAAACAAAATTTTCATATTTAATGTTGCATCCATCTCAAAATAAAAAAATCAGAAAGGACTAAAACCGTTGGTGGTTAAGATTGAATTGCAAACATTTTAGTTTGTACTGTTAAAAAAATTCCTGATTTATAAAAAAACGTAGGTACTTATCCTTCAAAAGTAATCTTAATTGTTGTGCATCAAGCCAAAATTAAAAAGCAAAAGTGTAAAATAAATTTAGGAATGCATTGATTTTCATGCATAGAGAGTGTTTAGATATTTATGCATAGAAGAGTGCATTGATTTCTTGTATTTACTCCATACAAGAAATCAAAGCATTGATTTCTATGCAATTGCGTAGAGGGGCATCGCTTTGTATGTAAAATATGCAGTGTAAAATGATATCGATGTAGTTAAAAAGTAGCAATCAGGGAATTCTACTAGATATCCCTGGTAGCAATAATTACAGAAGTACCTACCTATTTGTTATTTGTATAGGTAACATCCTTTGTAAGAAAACTCCTACTGCTTAAGTGATAATTGTGTGCTGATCTTAAAGAATGTTGAAATCATACTAAAATTAGATTTAGAATTTGTAAACTTTAGATGAAACGCGAACGAAAACATTTCTTTTAAAATATCTACTATCTCAGATATATTTTCATTCTTGCAACCAGTCCTTTAAGGAATATATTTTTAGGTATTCTTAAAACTATTTGTATTTAATCCTCATTTGTATTTTTATTTCATTTTTAATTCTCTACTTGTATTTTTTATTTGATATACAGCTATTTACGAGTATCAAATATTAGAATAGAATTTTTTTTAAATAAGAACAAAATAGAATTTAAAGTTTTTTAAAAGAAAGTTTGAGCACTATTAGCGCTATACCTAAGTGTACCTAAATGAACAAATGCCTAATAATGGCTGTTAGCTTTATAATACAATTCCAATGAGTTTTCTAAAAAGCAAAATAATATACAACATTTTCAAGAATTTTTAAAGCTACTTCTTTAAAATGCAATTTATTTGACTATAAATACTGATAGATCATTGCAAAGAAATACAAATATATCCATCTGTATTTTAATTTGCCTATATCCATGTAAAATGTTGTGTATGGTGGTGGGTGCCACAATTTTATTATAAAATTGAACAACCTAATAGCAAACATTTATTATCACTAAAGATAAGCTAAAATAAATTAGGTTTCAGCATGCCATACCTACGAGATACATAATATCAAGAAGCCGTATTTCATTTAGAGATTTTAATATTGTTTGACATTAATTTTATAAATATCTTGAAACTGTATAAACGTTCTTTAACAATATTACCTGCTATAATTTTACAAAAATATAGTTTTAAAATAAGTCACGTGGCAGATATGATATGTTACTTCATTCCAAGTGTTGCATAATTTGAGATAATAAAACGCCCACTAACTTATAATTTGGACAATATTAAGAAATATGACTTGCTGATCCAACAACCATGGTTCTTGATATTCAGCTGCTGATCAGAACTAAAATTACATCAAATTTAATAATGATGATGGATTTTTATAGACAAGTCCATTTCACGCCCATTTTAATCACAATACAAGATGTGGGTGAAGAGATACCTATAGATAGATATTGGTCTCCGGTTCAGTTTCAAAATCAACATATTTCCCACATATTGCGTCACCAGAAGATGGACTGGGGTAGGTGTAAGCCACGATAAAAATTTCATATCTCAAAATATTAGACACTAATTCTGTCAGTATAATGCATAGAGCGACTATTGTCTTGTTGACTATGTAATTACATAATGGTTGCAGTTAACAGTGTGTAAATTTAAAATATGAGTTTAATGTTCCAAACAAACGAAACTGAAATTTGATTTTATGGAGTGCGTCGACACGTTCTGATCATATTTATTATGGCTAGTATATTTATTGTAATTTTTCAAATTATGAGGGCAATAATTTGAGAAAATTCAACAATTATGTTGTACTTATTATCTATACCTATTAAACCTTTAATAAAGCATATTTAAGAAAATTAAAAATACAACTTGCTTTATAGTACATCCACTGTACGACATTTTAAAGAACGTATCGTAGCTACGTGCATTTGAAATGCCCTTAATTTTATATTGCTTTTGATGAACCAATTTTGTTATATAGCACAAGTTTTATTTAATTTTTAAAACATTTAATTGATAAAAAGAAGGTATCTATATCGTAAAATACAATCTAATAAGTTTACATTTGTTGTTTCTTATTTTGATAAGCTGTTACATAAAAAATCATTGATGACCAATGAAATAATTTTTATAACGTTGATTAGTTCATTTTTAAAATTTGTGTAAATAAAAAAAATATTTTAAGAAATAGGCACTATCCGTTTCAAAAGGGGGACGACGTTTGCACAAAATGCCCCCTCCATATAAGGCCGGGACATCCATGCTTTCAACGGTCGAAGTTTTGATTCAGATAATAAAATTTTGAGGTTTAGATTGCTCAAATTAAATTGTTGCACTTATTAAGACTGCAGAGCACAAAGCCGCGTGCCGTTACAACTTAAATTGTTGAAGATGTTCCTATCATAAAGCTAATCCTTTGAGTATTGGGCACAGTAGAATCACGTATGTGATTTAAAGAATTAATTAGCCGTTTTTAATAAATGTCTTTAAAAAACCAAGTAGCTAATTTTAGATTTCTTTCAAGTGAGGTATGTATTAGGGTATTAATTTCCCATTGAAAATATGTTAACGCTGTGAAACACTGCGCTGACCGTTAGTATCCACGCGCGTGTCTTGAGATCTTTCAAAGCACGCAGAACACTGAAAAAGAAAAAGAGGCCAGGTCAAAGTAAAAGATATGGTATCAGCACTGTCTTTTCTCATCAATATGTACGTACACGTGCGTACGAAATCCTACTGAGAAAGATCCAGTTTGACAGTAGCAACAAACTCTGGTCATTTGGCTGTAGTCACAAGACATTATTTTTTTGTGTTAAGTCGTCAGCACAAAAAACACAGCGACTTTAATAATATAGTTAATTATAGAGAAGGATATGAACCGAAGTTAAGTAGTTTAAATTTAAATTGGTATTTTATTATTAAACTTTGTAATACCTAAAACCAGTTTGTAACTGTCAGTGATACAAACAGTTAAATTTAACTCGAACTTTTTGAATTGATTATTAATGTTCTTCATTATTAAATACCAAAGACATTTTATTTTCTAAAACAAATGATTTACATTATCAACTACAACAGGCGAACTTTGGAACAACGGTCCACATTCAAATTGTTCGAAAAATTTAACATTTACAAACGCAAAAAATAGTCATGTGATTTATGCAAGCAGACCAGTCACCCTAAAAGACCTGAATCAGCATTCTTTTCATATTTGTATGAAATGAAACCAATTGAGATCATTTGAATTCAAATACATAATACAATCATTCACCAAAATCATATTCTTTAAAAAATATTTTTTACTTACATACTATCAAGGACTGTAACAAGGACATATTATAGTCAAAAGGTGGGCCTGTCAACTCGATACTTTTGTTACCACCCAACTTTAGACTGGTTTTAAAGGCCAGTTTTCATATCTCTAAATCCACTAACCAATTGTTTTGAAATTTGAAACATTGATTTGAAAACATTTCAGTCATTTGACCTTTGGTTTGGACTGGTTCAAAGGGCCGAAAACATTAATTTTGAATGGAGTACAATTGAACAAATAGGCTTACCTATTTTAGCATTCAATTATGATAGATGATTGCTATGTTTTAGAATTGTGTAACAAATATTATGTCTCAAATGTAGAATAAATCTTTACTGCAGAAAACAAAAATAAAAAACAAAACCAGTCAAGCCTTCGACAGTATTAAC
>JAUYWI010029120.1:0-18605 GCA_034780595.1 Parotoplana pacifica
TGTCCTGCCCAGTGCCATTTATTTATTCCATCCTATGAATGATGTCTTCAACTTTTGTAATTTCCCTAAAAGTTGTGTTTCTAACTTTATCCTTGTGGGACCCAATCATATTGCATTCCATTGCTCTTTGTGCTATACATAGTTGTAGTTTAAGTTTCCAAGGCATAAGTCATTGTTGGCAGCACACATTGGTTAAATACTTTTACTTTTAGACTTACTGGTAGTATACTCCTGTAGATGGTGTCAATTTGCTGAAGGCTGCCCATCCCAATTAAATTCTTTGGATTTCACTACCTTGATTTGATTCTTGCAGGCTGATTTGCTGGCCAAGGTAGATATAGTCATTAACTTTTTCAATGACTTTTAATCATTCCAACTTGATCTGACTTTCTTCACTTTATGGTTGTGCATTAGCTTTGTCTTTGCCTGGTTGATTTTTAATACACATTTTTGGCCTCCATGTTAAGTTCATTCAGCATGCCTTCCACTGTTTGCAAATTCTTTTCTATTAGCAAACTTGAGGTTGTTTAGATATTTACCATCAATCCATATTCCCTCTCTTTCCAATAATGTTTTGAACACATATTCTAGACATGATGTGAATACTTTAGGAGAGATGGTATCACCTTGCCTGACTTTTATCTTATTATCATAGAGTGTTATAGTTAAGTAGCAGTTTCTGTAAATGTTCTTTAGAATGTGGACATGATGAGGTCTATGCCTCTTCTCCAAAGAATTGCATCTATTTTCACTGAGTCAAAGGCTTTTTTAAGTCTACATAAATTTGGTATAGAAGCAGATTGTATTCCTTGTATTTGTCAATTAATTGACATGATATGATCCATTGTGCTAAGATTTTTTTCAAAATCCTGCTTGATAGATTTTCATTTGTTTTTTCTCCAGACTAGAGAAAGGATCTTGGTGAATAATTTATAGATATGTCTTGGTGGTATGATAGTTTTTTTTAGATCTTATCACCTTTCTTGTTTAGGATGACTAATTCAGAGTCCTTTCAAATTTCAGGCACTTTATATTTCACAAGACATGACTTGAACAGCTTAGTCAGCTCTTTTGCTAAGGGGTTCTCCTGCTTTGATTACATTACTTTCTAGCCCATCAGGTCCTGGAGCCTTGTTCCTTTTTATTTCTTTTGTAGCATTCATTACTTCAACTATCATTATCTTGGGGATATCTTCCTCTAGGTTTCCAATTGGGATATTTGATGAATATAGATCTTTGTAAAATTCTCTTTTTCTGTTCAGGATCTTTGTTTGATTTGTGATTTCATTTCCATCTTTATCATTCATAATGGTTATTCCCTCTCTGCTGATGTTAGATTATTTCTTTATGTTTTTTAAACTGCTATTTTTTCTATGGTTGCTTTGAATATTTCCATGTTTCTGGTTCTCATGATTTCTTGTATTTATGAAATGTTTTACACAATTCTGCATATTTGATCCTACTGGTATTTTTGTCCCTCTTCATTCTTATTCTTTTCATGAGATCTTTCAGGCTTTGTGATAACCTGAATTCAGCTTCAATAAAACCATTTTGAATTATACAAACTTAAAGATAGAAAATTTACATGTAATTTTGATGGTGTATCAAGTCAATTAAAAAATAGGAACTCTTTGTCCTTCATTCAAAAATTTTCTCATTTTTACCATTTAAAAAATTGACTGGAGCTTCTTTGCAACTGCTCTTAGAAAGGGGCCAGTTGATGGTGTTGGTGCCATTATTAAATAATCTTTAGCATGTTTCCAGATATTGTCACTAAAAAGTGATCACATTCATTGTTAACAGGGCAAATAGGTGAATCAAAACAAAACAAAAACATGCTTTAGGAAAATATTTGTACTTATTATATAGATTAAATTGAGCTAATTTTTATTAGATATGTTGCAAAACATTTCAGTCTAGCCATAGGATAATTAAAAATAATTATATTTTAAATGTTTGGCTATGTAATAAAGTTATTTGCCTTTTTTGTTTAAATGAGGTCATGCCTTTTATACTAAATATTAAAAACTGAATTGAGCACTGAAATATATCTATAAAAACAGAAGTTTGCAACAGAACAAACAAAAATTAATGTGATAGATTTTTATAGTAACTTTATGCTTGGGCCCACAAATCACAGTGCTGGCCAGCTTTTGTAAGTCATTGAACTTATTCTTAGGTACTTTGATTCTTACAGTGTACAATTTTCCTGGAGGTTTGCTTGGTGCACCAGCTTCTTTTCTTGAGCTTCCCAACTCCAGGCAGTCAAACATTTCCTCAGCATGTGAAAATTTTACTGATTCTTATGGCAGCCATCTGAAATGTGAGCATGAATTATCCCAAAGAGAGAAGAAATGGATTTCCAATCATTCACTTCTGGTGAAAGTTACTTTGTATGGCTTTCATTTATTTGTGGTTGCCAGTAAAGGAACACTGACTTGGAACAACTACAGCTCCTTCAACTTTCCCAGAAAGCTGAATTTTGGGTTGGATAGCACTGTGCATTCTATTGCCACTGCTTAGGCCATGTTTTGGAACAAAAAATGAATGTTATCACATTGTTATACTGCATAAATTAGCATGGCTGCTACAATGGAGTTTCTATATTGGCCACTGCAGGAATTGCACTATAGACAAAAATTAGTAGTTCCTCCATATTTTTTGTTTCCAGAAAAGAAAAGAGCAGTGATGCTATCTTGCACAATCCTTGGTGCACCTGAGTTTGGTCCCAAAAATAGCAATGTCCTATGTGCTTGTCTGTTTCATAAATGGTGAAGTTGAAGCAGCTTAACCTATTCTTATAAAACACTTGATCCATCTAAGATATTGGCAAGTAAATAACTTGTTGAAGATAAAAAATGCTGTACAATTTTCAGGTGTTCCTTTTTTGGATCTTCTCTCATAGAATCATGCATGATTTCTTTCTCTCTTTTGTGGAATCTAAATGTTTCATCCTCTGAATTAACACAGGTATTACACTGATCCTTCTTATGATGATGAAATTTCAACTTTTGTGTACCAAATACTTGCATGTACAGAGAGAGAGATACTGAAATCTTGAAAAATGAAAGAAATAATCTTCAATTCTAGAAAACTGATTTGTGTGTTCCAGGATCTTTTCTGATTTCATTTTATCATTTTGAGCCATTTCTTTTGGACAGGACACCTTCATTAGATACTCTAGCAAGGGCACCACATAAATGTTTTTCACTTATATTGAGTTTACCCAAAATAATTTTTGACATACTTGCTTATCATTACCATTACATTGTAAGAAATATTTTTTGTAAACATTTTACTACTGTTTGTTTCACACCTTTGGATTTTTCTTGTTTAACATATCAAACCAAATATATATTGTCAGAAGGACAAATCCACTATTTGCTTTTTGTCATGCTAGTTATTCTGAAAAATGGAAATTTGTCTTTTTCTTATTTGAATATTGAGTAAGGAAAACACATACAGATTTCCTTTGCCTTTTATGCACAACATGCATATTAGATTCACTAAATCAATATGCAGGTAACCAAAAATCAGGAAAAAATTATTTTCACCCTTTTATTCTGTTAATGACAAATTGTGCTCAAATATGCTGACATATTTGGTGGTAACAAAGTCACAGGGATTAATTATGATGCAAAATTTTAGGTCTGGTGCAAAAAAATTCAAAATGTACTAGGAACACTGCTATTATTAATGTCAGATATTAAAATTGAAATAAAACTATGTATGCCAAAAATATTATACCCTTGCTTGGTCATTGGACACAAATCATTATACAGATTGTTTCTTAGAGACAAGCAGTTTGTCATTTGGACACTCAATTTCTCTATAAAATGACCAACACAACATTTGAATACTTAGTTTGTCTCAAGAGACAAACTCTTGTGAGACAAAATAAGTATTCAAATGACAAACTATCTGTCTCTGAGAACAAACTGATGAACTGTATGATAAAAACAATAGATAATATTTGTGTACATTTGTTTGAAATCAACTATGACAAACCATATAATAGAAAATGGATAAGATTTGTGACAAAGAGTTTGGCACATTAATAACCAAAAATTATAAAGGATACCTACACATACTATTGAAATATAAGCTATTTACAATTAGTATTTAATGGTCCTGTAATGGACTTGTAAATAGTAGGTAGATATCCTTTATAATTCTTTGAAGTATAATTTTTATCATTACACTATTACTTTTATGTTTTAGAAGATAGAGATACAATAATTAAGTAATAGGTAAAAAGCATTTTCAGTATATTATAGACCATTAAGTGCTTTTATTTACTTTATAACTAATGTATTTTATATTATATAATCTACTATCTATTAAGTGGGTAGCCACTGTGACATAAGTATCAATATTAATTTGTTTAGTTTTGTAAATTTAAATCATTGCATTTTAAAGCCATTTTTAGATCATTTGGAATCTATTCAGTCAATAAATGTTTTTAATGGATTAACTAAGTCATTCCTCTAATCACTGACCTCAGTATGAGACAAAGGAATGACTTTCATTTGATATATTAGTAACATTTCAGATAAAGTATAAGCACTATTCTTTTTCATTAAACATTTCAATTTTTTTTTTAAATCTATCTAAATATTGGATATATGTTCTGCTAATATAGAATTATATTTTTAGAATTACTATATATTTATATTTTTTATAAATAAACCTATTAGCTATATGTACTATAAATTAAAATGCTTAATATGGTGACTGTATTGTCATTTTATTAATAGTGCCCATATATTCTTCATGCTTAAAATTAGGATCATATTTTTGAATTTTAGAAGGACAATATTCTTCTGCTATTGACATGTATACAGAAGCAATAGAACTACATGAGTCAGCTATCTATTTTGCCAATAGGAGTTTTGCTTATAGCAGAACAGAATTCTATGGTTATGCATTAAATGATGCCTCAAAAGCGATATCACTTGATCCTAATTATATAAAAGTAAGTAGTTTTTAAGTTGAAAGTTTAAAATATTTCTAAATTTGTGTAAAACGTTTAATGGTTTAATTAACTACTCATCTTTCATGATTTGAGGGCCATAAGAAGTTAACAATCTCACATTTAGGGAATTAATCATACAAATACTTTTTTGTTGTTTTTATTCTGATTTTTAAAGTAAAAAAAGTGCAGGAATTGTGGGGATGTAAGTAACTAATGAACTATCTGACATAAAATTTGGAATCATGTAGCACAATTTCTGAAGAATAACGTCGATTTGAATTCAACAAATTGACCTATTTCGTTCAAATTAATAAATATTTGATAAATAAAGAACCAAGTTATCAAAGCAAAAAAATCACATTTACTATGCTTCATTGGATCAAAGTTAAAGTACAGAAGATAATTTAAATTACTAAATCAGACATTAATTAGTTAATCATTCTAGATGAAAATTAGTAATAGAGAGAAATAAATGGAAAACAGGAATTAGAAAAAAGTATAGAATTTATTTTAAAAAGATAAATGAAACAGTAAAAATAGTATTCAATACATTCAAAAAGTATGTACAATATAAGACCTCCCTCCTTTGAGCATACATACTTTATGAATGGACTCTAAATGAGGAAATAGCTTTAATGATGCTAATTACAATTTGTCTATTTTTCTACTAATAAATATTATTTGAAATATATTCAGCAAATAAAATATTATTTACTTACAGAGATTTTTGAAAGTTGTTTTTGTAGCCAGAATAATTTGTTTCTGTTAACAAATATTGATTAATATGCTCAATATCTACAAATTTATATTGATGGCTAATATTGTTAAATTCGTGCCTAATTAATATATTTCCGCAAAATGTTTTTTTCTCCTAGAACCAATTTATTCCATTATTCACACTCAATACTCTGAAGTATATTATAATCTTTAATTTGAATATTTTGTATGCCTATCATCCAAATTGTTGATTTTTATTTTAGGGGTACTATAGGAGAGCTTCAGCTTACATGGCTTTGGGAAAATTTAAACTTGCATTAAAGGATTTTGCAACGGTGAGTTATCTGTTTGATATTCAATAACAACTTTGCCATTTTTAACAACAAAAAGCAATGATTGTATTAGTAGTAAGAATAATATGAGATTAATATTTATCAAGTCATAAAAACGTGTTGATTTTTTAATGTCTCGTTTTTGTTTTTATTGTTAACACTATGAAAAGTTTTACTGTTAATTTAAAATAATCAGAACCTCTAAATTTGATGTATGAAGGCATGTATAAACATAACTAAGCAATTTGAACCCTACTTTTTTATATAAAAAATTGGAAATTTAAGGTAATATTTTGGGATTAAACCTCTTCATCTGTCACTGTTTAGGTTTCCAATGTCCGGCCAAAGGATGAAGATGCGAGGAACAAGTATAAGCAGTGTCAGAAAATTTGCTATGTCCAAGGATTTAACAATGCTATCAGTGTGGCGGAGAAAGCATCCGCCTTGGACGGCTTCGATCTTTCAACTGTTATCGTGGAGGAAGATTATACGGGACCGCATCTTACTGATGAAGGAAAGGTCACAGAAGAATTCATGTTGCATTTGATGGATCACTACAAGAAGGAAAAGAAATTACATAGAAAATATGCTATTCAAGTGAGTGAATTTTTAATGGTTTCGATTTTTGTTTACACTGAGATTGATAGTAAATACCAGACTGTTTATTTTTTCAGATTTTGAAAGACACAAAAGAGTATATGATCAAGCAATCAAGTCTTGTTGATATTAGTGTTCCTAATGTAAGCATATAGAAGCAGGAATATTATCTATACATTCATTACTTAAAACTGATAATTCTATAATTAATACAAAAAGTGTTAAAAAGACTATGAAGAAACGCTAATTTTTGTAGTGTTAACCATTCCGTAGTTTAAATGCTCAGCCTGGCTAGCGATGTCTTTATTGTATAAGTCTAGAAGTAAATAATGGAATATCCATCATTATCTTACATATTACATATATTATGCACTTTTTTATTTGTTATAGGGTAAAAAATTTACCGTTTGTGGTGATGTTCATGGACAGTTCTACGATTTAATGAATATATTTGACATGAACGGGTTGCCCTCCGAAGAAAACCCTTATGTATGTAGTCATTGACAACATAGAGTAATGATTGACAACCTATCAGTATCTTTACTAGCTGTTTTATTTTGTAATGAATTTACTTTTTTCTTAGTTATTCAATGGCGATTTTGTGGATCGCGGCTCCTTCTCTGTGGAATGCATCTTTACATTGCTGGGTTTTAAATTACTTTATCCCAACCATTTCTACATGTCAAGAGGTAATTGTATTGTATTTAAAAAAAGTTTTTATTGTCTATTTTATTTGTAATATTTACATATTTTCTCATAATATGCGTCTTGAGATTATTTTAAGAAAATTATTATTTTAATTTTCGATGTTACTACCTAAGTAGCAAGCTAGTCTTCTGGATTTTTATAGAAGAAATTTGCTATCTAGTGTGAGTTAATTATAAAGCAATTTCTAGTCTTAGGCACATAGTTGTAGAGACAGCGTGTGTATTATTTATAACTGGATACTATTTCATCTTAATCAATCAATAATATATTCTCATGTGGTTTACATTCTGGAAACAAGATAAATCTATTTTCTATAAATATAATTTAAATATTTTGCTTATAAAAATTAATATTCTTGAGAGTGGGCTATTGAGAATTTGTATTTAAATTTGTTTGATATTAAGTAGTAAGTAATTGTATTTTTAGTTATATATAAGATACCTATGTATTGTGCTTATCATTCTAGTTAGCAAATGAGTCTTGCCAATTTTCCTTTTTTTGTTTAGGCAATCATGAAACAGAGAATATGAATCAAATGTATGGGTTTGAAGGTGAAGTGAAAGCGAAATACAATGCACAGATGACTGACATGTTCACCGAAGTTTTCAATTGGCTCCCCTTGTGCCACATTATCAATGCGAGGATACTGGTGAGGCTTGTTACCACAGAAATTTTCATAGATAGGGCTCGTGGTCTTCGATTTTTAAACAAGTTTTAGTCACATTGAAGACGATTTGGTGTCATGAAAAATCACTAAAATGCCTTTAAAATGCAGGAAAATCCATTTCATTTGTCAAATTTCGGGTCTGAGACCATTTACTGTAATTATAAATCTAAATTTTGCTATAGATAGCGTCAAAAAAAAACACACAGCTTCATTGCAATAGTAAAATTTCCTGCGACGTGCAGAATGTGGTCTGGCGTGGGGGAGGGGGGGTGCATCACATTTTTTTATTAAAACATCGAAATATCAATTCGTCGAGGGAATTGTGGGTGGATTAAATCCCATTTCATCAGTTTGTATATATAATTATCAATCTATCGAAAATTCATTTCACCGAATCATCGTATTTATTTTTAGAAAAAATAATAATACGATTAAACAATAATTAAGTAATACCACTGCAAAATTATTGATCTACCTATTAGTAGCGGGTGTTAGGCAGGCTGTGAAATTAGTCATTTCTGTTTAATCCGATTAATAGAAGTTTTCTAAAACATAATGATATGATAGATTGTGGGATTTAATCCGGTTTTTGACGAGCTGATATTTTGTCTCGATGTTCCGATAATTTTAAAGAATGAAAGGCGACTGGTGAGCAGCACTTGGGATATTTAATTCCAGAATCAGATTAATAACATTCATGGCCATTAGTTTAGTGAAGAAAGCGTCGTTCTTCCTTTGTGATTGGCAAGTATTTGTGACTAAAGCCCCAAAGAAAAACGACAAATTGGTAAATGACCATTTTTTAAGAATATTACATTATACTGCCTAACTATGACAAAAAAATATAAGTTGATCAAAGTTTTAACCCATTCTCTGCTAAACCATTGTTTTGTGCCGTCATATGAATTTTAGAAGATACTCTCTCTCTCTGCTTAAACTCTAAATATTTGCAGGTGGTCAATAGACTTATAAAATTCTGGTTAGATATTAATTTTTACACAAACACCAAAATTGCTCTCCTGAGACATTTAAACAATCACACGTTTTGCAGATGCGTCCTTTTGGCGGCAGATGTTGCAAATGGTAGTAGTTTTGTTAGTTTAAAAAATGTGTACCTGACGGTGAAATGTCTATTTTTTATAAAACCAGGTAATGCATGGCGGTATTTTCAACGAAGACAATGTGACTCTTGACGATATTCGGAAGACGTAACGGAACCGCCAACCCCCAGATAGTGGTATTATGTGCGATCTTCTCTGGTCTGACCCTCAACTCCTTCCAGGCAGAGCGCCTTCCAAGCGTGGTGTTGGCTGCCAGTTTGGTCCCGATATCACTGCCGCTTTTTGTAAAAAAAATGATATCGACTACATTATTAGAAGTCATGAGGTACAGTTCTGTTCATTTAATAATAGCCAATAGATTTTTAAACTGAACTCTGATACAGCAGAAGTTAATCGGGATGCTTTGTCAAGGGAAATGATATGTGAGGATGACCAAATTTGGGGGATATACAGTCCTCCTACAGATGCCCGATTGCCCGAAAATTATTATTCTGAATTTATATTGCTTCTGCACTACACACGTACTGCTCTTGATGTAAAGGCCGGTTGTCTCAAAATCTTGCCTTCGTGTAAAAGGTTGGAAGAATGCTCAAACTCTTCCAGTGGGACCCTATCTTCTTGAACAGGCCGCAACTACACGAGCAGCGTTTACAGGAAAAGAAGAAATGTGAAGAGGAAGCCAGTCAGAATGAAGTAGACAAATCGATTACCGCAGAAGTTCAAGTCAACGTAAAAAGCTTCAGACATTGGAAGAGTCATGTAGTTCTACTGAATTGGATATTAAGAAGAAAGTGCTGAAGTTACTGGAACATCTTCTGGGGCATAACTTGAAAAATTTGAGAAAGAAGACGAAAGATATAGAAAGACAGAAACAACTGGAGTCAACAAAGCTTGTGGAGAAAGTGATCAAAGATTAAAATCTGTTGTTTCCTCTCTGGAAGAGCCATCACCAAAAAGACGTAGAATTTCTTTTTCATAATGTGCAATAAATGTTCATGTACTCGTATTCTTCTAAATAATGATTTTTTTCAGAACATTTTTAGTGTCATAAAATAAATATTGATGGTAATTAGAAATGCCCGAAAAATATGAAAATGGCTTTTTTTACAAATGAGCATTGTCCATTCTATTTTCTAATTTCTATCTGTTTATTTTTATGTCCCAGGTCAAAGATGCTGGTTACGAAGTGGCTCACAATAATCAGTGTGTGACAGTTTTCTCTGCTCCCAACTATTGTGACTCGATGAAGAATCGGGGCGCTTACATCACCCTCACGGGCAGCCAGCAGCCCGGTGGCATGAAGCCACAGTTCACCAGTTTCAAGGAAGTACCCCATCCCAATGTGCGGGCCATGGCCTATGCAAATTCATTACTTTCTATGCTAGCTTAGGCAATGATAATGATACTGTTTTTAAATCTATGTCAAACCAATCTCCCTGGACATGGAGTCACAGAAAATTAGGTAGCACTTGTTCACGCGATTTCAATCAGGTCATTTGTTTGAATAGTTTTGATATTACTTTGGTTTATTGATTACATAGGAACGTCCCAAATCACGGATGATGATGCTAATTATTAAACTGTCACAGTGTGTCTTTAATGTCAACTTTTTCAGAAAGTTTTCATTCTTATATGTACATAAATTTCAGTGTACAGATTTATTTAATTAAAAACACAATTTATTTTGATTCCATAGCATATTTTTAAACACAACATAATCATTAAACAAAACTAATTTTACAGATTTTCATACCTTTTGTACTAAATATAATTACTGTGAATGCTTATCGAACATTAGAGATAGTTATTATATACCCAACCTTTCAAGTGACACTACTTGGTCTCTCTTATGACTCCACGGACAATATGCAAATTTCAATTCTACTTAGTTACATAATATTTTGTATGTAATTCCAGATTAAAACTCTTTGAAATTATTATGATATCTCTACGGTCCTGTCACAAAATTCCATTGTTTCCCTCCTACTACTTTTTTGTGATTTTTAAAATTTGCACCAGCTATTTTGATATTTTTAAAAAGTGTTCTTTCTTGTCATTTGGCTGCTAGCTAGAACGTTTGCATGATTGGATCATTTTTTGATTAAAATGACTTAGACCTTTATCTTTTCAGAGAGTTCAGAACTGGCTATAGGTTAGTTAACTAATCAATAGTGTTGTTATTTTTCAAAAATAGAAGCCGTGTATGTAATAGTGTACATAGTATTTAGTAAATTTTATATACATATTTGTTTGATCGTTGTTTACGTTCGAGCATTTTTATACAAAGTTGATTTATGACCGCAATTAAAACTTTGACATTGCCTATAAAAACGTTAATTTTAATTCATAGATACTTAGAAGTATGTACATATATCCCATTTTTATCCAATGTCTACAATGCTGTTGCATTGGTTAGGTTTTATATTTTTTATAATAAGTTTTATTTGAGTTTAACTATTAGTCGTACCTTTAGACTTTTGTATGTGTATGTATGATGTTTCTCAACCCTTGCGTTAACAAAATATTTTAATTAATTGAAAATGAGATTTGAAATATTTTTTAAATAATTTGAATTTGCTTGTCTTTTTCTTCCAGAGCGACAAATGTGTTTTTTATAAATATGTAATTGTACCGTATAGTATAATGTATTAAGTTTTACACTCACTATGATAAAAGTTTCATACCAATTGATTAGTTGATATTTTTAAAGCCGAGTTAGTTGTTTCGTCACTGGGGAGGGGGTATTTTTCAAAGATTTGCTTATGAATTGTCATGACTTCATTTATATTCTTGTAGATACAATCCTAAACCTTTTAAATTATTGAACTAATTATTATATAAGTGTTTTATTAAATAGGTTTATAGTATTTAGATTTTGTCGGCACTTTAAATGGTTTATGCCTACAAATTCAGTTTTTCTCTCTTCTAGTGCTGATAGATAACACAATGTAAACATCGAATATGTGTTTCAATAATAAATTGATTACGCATCAATGCCCTTCCCTAAATTTGTAAGGTCTTTGAAATGAAAAGAACGATAAATTAACCAGTGATGTTACTTAACAAAAGGTGTTTAATGTCAAGACAATCAAGTTGGAAACACAAGATGGTAATATGTTACCAAATTTAATGATTTACTGTAATGAAATGTAGAGATGGACTACTGAAAAGAATATTGAAATCAAACACCTTTTTTATCAACAGCCCGGAAGGACTATATGTATGAATTGGGCTGAAAAAATAACTTCTGAGGTTTATAGTTTGAATACTACTCTAACAATTTTAATAAGGTTTGATATAAAACAAGGGGATCAGGCATTAGTACAACAGATATAAAACTCGTGGTATTGTAAGAAGCCTTTCATATGGGAGGTAGTACAATATACACGCGTTTTCAGGTACCTAATCCTATTTTCTTCAGACTAAAAACAGGCTTGGTTATAAGATACACATTAGTTATGTCTAGATGTGCCTTTTGACAATTTAAACCTATGCATATTTTGACTTTATTGGTTTTTATAACTTTATACTTTGGAAATTTGGAACATTTTTAAAATTTCAAGGTCGTAGGTCATGTGACCTTTGGTTTGGACCAGCTTAAAGAACCGAAAACATCAATTTTGAACGTACTAGAACTGAATAATAATAAGAACTATTGATAACCAATGATTCAAATATTATTTAGCTCTTTTGAAATAGCTTATGATGTTTAGTTTGGTCTCCTCGAATTTGACCTATATGGTAGGGCCAACAATTATTGATTTTTTCACATTTAGGCTTATTTCTCAGCATTTATGATAGATATGAATGCCATATTTTAGATTTATATCACTGACGTTAATAGTTTTCAAACAAATAGATTTTTTTGTAAATATCTATTTCTATAGCTGAGATATTTAATATCATTGATTTTTTAATTCTTTTATTGTCTGAAAGATATTAATGTCAGTAATATTATTCTAAAAAGGCATTTATGTAGATCTATCATAAATGCTGAGTTATATTTAAGCCAACAAAGGTAAAATCAATAATTGTCAGCCCTACTATATAGGTCAATTTCGAGGAGACCAAACATAGTCTTGTAAGTTAATTATAAGGTAATTCAGAAATTATGAAATTCCTAATATAAAATAATTTACTAACAAAAAATGGTGTAAACAAGAAGATAGAAAAAAATGTAAAGGAAATGTATGAGTTGATGGATATTGAAGTATCGAAGCTCGAAAAAGTACGGAAACAAGGTTTTGTATGTACCAATTAGTTTTTTAAAATGGTAAAAGCAAACTATAAATAGGTAAATTAATTCATACAAACAGGTGATTTTTTCAAGTGAAGTAAAGTTATATTCTACAATATTAAAGTGATAAAATCTGATAGGAATATACAAAACTCTCTATTAGAAACAGCTACTTTGTAACCTTCACTTTGTATGTATGCATTGGTTTACCTGTTTACTTTTATCATCTTAAAAACTAATTTGGTTCATACAAAACCTTGTTTCTGTACCTTTTCGTGCTTTGATCATTCATTACCCATCAATTCATACATTTAGTTTAAAAATTTCGTTTTTTTTAAATTTCTAATCCAAATATGATTTGCATGTTTTTTATTGTTTTTATTTAGGTATTGCACCTAATTCACCTGTTAGGTATATGTCATTTATAAGAATGATATCTCGCTTTTAAAACCCCCAAAAATTATCAAATATATAATATTGATTATTTTGGTTATTTGTTATTAACTGATTGACATGATAATCCAAAGTAATTAATAAAGAATTCTTGTAATTAGCTTTGTTTTGTTTTGTATAAATTGTATATGTTTTAGACTTCTTTCCTATAATAAAATTTGTAATCAATAAAATGTTTTTTTATGTTATATCATATAGGAAACTCGATTTATGTTTTTTCTGGCTGATTGGGTCATTTTTCTCAATTACAAAATGATACAAGAAACAAATAATTACGTACTCTACCCTCACTTGGCTGCAGTTAAGCCATATATGTTTTTGAATATAAGCACTTATTCACTGCGTATAAGTGACTTATACGAAGAGTATAATTTACTTAGGGCTAACGTATAATCAATAACTTATATGCCATATAAATGGCGTATAAGTAATTTTCACCAGGGGTGGAGTTTGATATGGTTTGTAGTTAATGCGATTAGGTACATTTTATGTTAATTTTATCTGAAAATACTTATATTTAATAGTAGAATTCTATAGATAACAACGATAGAGGTTCGTTCCCTTCGATAATATTTCGATTTTTCTCAAGACTCGTGCAAAGATATTTTTGTATTGTATCCATCTTTGTCATTTTCAACAAAAGTCTGCAGAAACAATATAACTAAATGATGAATTTATGCTATTATCAGTTTATTCAAGAATTATTTTTTAGAAAATTAGTAATTATTTTAATCTCAAGTTGTATGAATTCATTAGCTGTCCAAAACAGCCAAAATCACGCATGATTTATATAGTTCACGCGTGATTTTAGATTGGCGGGCATCTAGCGTTGGATAAGATAATCAGTGTCCGAAAAAACGGAAACAAACCTAGTTTCCATTCTTTTTAGCTTTTATGATTTTATGCCAATTGATTTTTTTTAATGCTGAGCCATCCTGGAATTAGGTTTGACGACAGACAGTACCCAGTTCCACAACAATTTTTTCCATATTGCTTGATCTTGTGCCAGACACCGCGTACGACCGCCCACTCCATTCTTTGATGTTGTCAAACCATGATTTTCTAGTTGCCTTACTCCATCAACTGCTCCTTCCATTACTGTGAGTGCAAGTTCATCCGTGCTGTCCCTTTGATATATGCCCAAAATGTTGAAGCCTTAATTTTGAAACTCTTGCAATCAATTCTCTTTCTGCATCTATCTCTTCCTGTATTAATTCATCTGTTCCCGCCACGATACTTAAGCATCCGTACCGAACACAACATCTCGAATGAATATGAATTCTATATTTCTCACTTTTTTAGGGTTCAGCTTTCATAACCATATAAAAATACACCATATGAGAGCTTCCATCAGTCTAACTCCTTATGCTGCATGACTTCCAGATTTTATCCAATCTTGCGGATTTTTCTTTGGCCATTGCGATACGTTTTGTTAAATTTCTTGGTATGCCGCTTCCATCTGGTCATTTTGTCGACTCTTTTCTTACTACCATGATCTTTTGATTGATACTCCTGTCATCCGCATTTCTGATATTATTAATTTCTATACCGCCCACTACACTCCATGATAATTGTTTTCAGTTGTTTGTCTCATGATGTCTTCCCCATACAAATTCAATTCAGTTGGTGAGAAATTACAGCCTTGTCTTGTTCCTTTTCCAATAGTAAACCAGTCAGGTCTTTTATTGCTGCTGTCTGTCTCGCATAGAGTTCCTGCATTAGGGATACGATATACTTGGGAATACTCACCATGTTTGGGATGGCTAACTAGGTCAAACGCTTTGGTGTTAGTCAATGAATAATAAATATTGATGTGTATCTGTCACATTATTTGATTTTTCAATCAACAGATGAAGAATCACAAGCATGTCGCTTGTCCCTTTACCTGGTTACCATGATGCCGTCAAGTCGAGTCCGACTTTTAGCGACTCCAAGGATGAATTTCTTCCATTTAGTACCGTCCACTGCGAAGCTTCCCCATGTTCTTTCCAGTAATTCTGCAAATACCGTCAATCCAATTTGTATTTGGTCTACCTCTTCTCCTCGATCCTTCTGTCTTCTCTATCATCATTCTTTTCTCTAGTGAATCTTTTGTTCTGGAGATGTGGCCGATGTATGACAGTTGTTGTTTGGTGATGGTTGAGCAGAGTGGTGTTGTTGGTTCAATCTCTTTCAGTACATTTCTGTTGGTCATGTGTTGCGTCCATCTAACTTGTAACATTCTCCGCTAGCACCATAACTCGAATGTGTCAATCATTTTCCAGTCTTTTTTGTTTACCTGCTCTAAATCCTGCCTGTTCATGAGGTAGCTGAAATACCGCCCTTAATACGAGCATGAATTATTTGAAATAAAACTTTACTAGCATGGCTTAGAATGGCTTAGACTTATAATTCTGTAATTCTTGTAATCTTTCAGGTCTCCCAATTTTGGTAATGTCGAGTTCAATCTTCAGGCCATTTCACTTTATTCCAGATGTTGTTACATAGTTTGTATAAACCGCGAACTCCAGCTTCCCCTGCTTCCTTGAGAAACTCCAGGTGATTTTCCATTTAAAACTTTTATGGCTTGTCTTACCTCCTTCTTTCAATATCTAGTTTCCTCTCATTGTCTATCTCTATTGTTTCCATCACTTTTCATCCAATTTTTTAAATAATTAAGAAATATCTTAACATGCCAAAACATAATTTTCTTGTTATGTGCGAAGACCTCAAATAAAGTTTTCTTTTGAATCATAAACAGAGCTTATTAGGTACTTAGGTAACTCGCTGTCTATAGTAAACAACTCAACAGCCAATACCATATAAATAGAAAATTCTCTTCTTATCTGACGCTATTAGTCTATGAATTTCTATAGCCAATATCTACAAGTAACAAAAACTGATACCTTCCTTTCTACCAATATCAAAAACAACAATCATAGGTACAATGTGTACTTTGCATACCTAATATGAATGACACGTATACTGCACAAAGCTAGGTATGATCGCATCTCGACAGTAGCCTAGGTGTACCTATACATACTTACTTATATATTTACTGTACCAGCCTATGTTTACCATATTTTTCTGAACTTGTCTAGCTAGAGTGTTGCTAATAGTTCTGTAGGAAAATTACTGAGAATCTCTCTTACCCGTTCTATTTTCTATTGGTTGGTCTATACTTCCTTTGCAAAAGTATAAAATACTGAGATCATTATTCTCGTGCTAGTCACGTTTGTATCTACTTCGTTGAATTGTGTTATATATTCAGTGCAATTTACTGTTCAAGTTTTCAATATTTATTTTTAATTTAAATATTGGAAGTATACTAACTTTTGAAATTTTACAATTATCCTTAATTCAACTATTTATTCTTAATTCAACTATCTAATCTGTTATTCACAAATTTGGACCATTCTACTTAATAATAACTGGTAAGTTTGGATATTTTTTTGTTTCTTAGTACCTACGTAACCACATTGGTAAATTGATTATTTGAAAAAATACAGCTGTTTGTCCCCCTAAAATTGACACAATTGGAGGTTAAATTAAAAAATAAATAGAGGAAATGTGTTTTGAATAGAAAATTAGAAAGAAATAGATAAAGAAACGTTTGTAGGTAGGTACCTTATCAAAAAAGTAAAGTATAAGTATACAAGTATATCAATTTTTATTATTATTAAATGTCGTTTTTCTCTTTTTAGTACCTACTTACAACCACGTAATAATGATACCAACTTCAGTGAATGGATATATGCCTTTTCTATCTTCATCAAATAGTCGGAAGCCAATGTCCCTAAATGATGCATCACTTTCGAGAACTCGGTCACCGCCAGGTATGACTCTGAAAACCAACCTGGCGACTTCTCCATCTAGTCATTCTCCAAAACAATTGTCTCGGTCTCCAGATGGAAATTGTTTTCCTCCAAAACTTTTCATACCTTCTCCACCATCGTCAGCTGAAGCATCGGTTGATTCTCCAACACTTCAACATCCTCTCAAGGTATCGATGAAACTGTCTGCGGCGTGTCGCGAGGATATTCTTCACAAAGAGCATTCTTGGCGTGCATTTCTGAAAGCGTTGTTTCGATCCAAGATGACCAAAAAGTCGCGTACGACCGCTGCTGCTGCTCAAAGTCAAAGTTCTGCTGTTTCCGACTCAATGACAATTCCTTCAACGTCTGCTGCAAGGCACCATCAACGTCCAAAAAAGAGCAGTTCCAGAAGACAACATACCAATGATTCTCAGTCACCAACACGCTTGCAGACAACTGATTCCCCATTACAACGGTCCCATTCTATGAATACCAATCATCCCCGGATGTTAGCAAAATTGGAAGCAATTTTAGAAGAAGAAGCTGCATCCAAAGAAGATGTGGTTGTCGTTAGTAATTGTGATAATACTGGGATTAATTTGGCACTTTCTGCCCCATCAACTATTAATCGGATTCGCCCTTGTAGTGAATATGTTGGTCGTAAATCAGCTTTAGCTTATTTACGAAATCGTATGATAACAAACCAGGATGACGCTAATTCTTCTGTGGAATCCCCGCCAGCGTTTCATCTATGGTCTGACTCTGACTCTAGTTGTGAATCGTTAAATCAGGACGATATAGATCCGGAGGAAGGTTTGAGGACAGTATCTTGACCTTAAAGGTCTTTTTTAATTAGGTAAATATAGCCTTCCATTACCCTTTATATGCTGCACCGGTTGTTAACTATTAAATACCTCGATAATATACATAATTATTCTAGAACACTTTTGTATACATATTGTACACCTGCATATTGATCTAAGTGATATACATACACTAGTGAGCAAAATGAATTAGAATTTTTTAATTTAAAAACAATTATTTTATATTAATCAATCAATAAG
>JAUYWI010029231.1:0-18602 GCA_034780595.1 Parotoplana pacifica
TCTACTATCCTCCAAAAGGTTATTTAAATAGTTTAACCCAAATATTTAATTTTCTTAATATTAATGGTTATTTAAATTCCAATATTGACTTTATTTCTCATCTTACCAATATTAATAATAGTTGAGATAGTTCTATCAGGTAAAGTTATATCAAGGATGTTATTAGTTTATTAAAATCAGATGATTTCTTTGATACTACAGATCAACAAGATATCCATGAAGCTTTTCTTAAAATCATTAGTAATAATTTTATTCATTTTAATGGTCTTTCTGAAACGACATACATTTGCTCCAAGTGATGATCACTTTAATTACATCATCAAACAAATTCTTGATATTGAGAGTAATCCATTTTATCACCAAACTAATGAAGATAGATTTTGTAATAATTGTCAAATTGTTACACAACATCCTATCACTTATAATACTATCAGCATTCCAAGAATATTAACTATTTTAATCAATAGATTTAGTAATATTAGTTCTGGTAGACTTACTAAAAACTGCAATAATGTAGTTGTTCCTAATTTTATGTATTATAATAACCACAATTATGATATTTTCGGTATCATTTGTCATATTGGTACTTCAATCAACCATTACATTTCTTACATAAGGAATATGTATTATTGGTATGAATGTAATGATTCCATCATCACTAAAGTCATATTTGATTTGCCTTTTAATTCTACTAGTGCTTATTTAGCCTTTTAAATTTTGAATAATAGCTAGATTATGGGAAGAGAGTGACGGTTGTGTACACATGAAACTGGTTAAAACTTACGGCTGAGGGTCCTAAGTCCCGAACCATATTTCTTGTTATTGTAATTACGAAACAATAAAATTATATAAAGCAAACGGCACCTTAAACTAAACTAACAATTTGAGTACCATTTATATTTAAATAAATAAAATAGAATATCCCATAATACCTCGTCAAATTTGAGAACACCAAATCATTTACATACATAGTTTCAAACTGATACAGATATATTGAAGAATAAATAACTTAATTATTTTGACAAAAATGTATTTACGATTGATCCACTTGAAAATATACTTGTATCAGAAGACTAGACTTATTAATTATGATTCAACTATTTCAAATAGAATTTGATAAATTGAATTATTTTAATAAAGAATTACTTTTTCCAGATTTTAACCCATACCTATGCCACAAAAATGGATCCAAAAGGAAAAAAGTATAGAGAACAGGCAATTTTGAAGCCTATAAGATCATCTAAATTGTTTTTTTTAATTTGGTGCTTTTATCATTTTTATAAATAAATTACCCTTTTTTTAACTACTTTATTGACATTGATTCGTGATAAATAAGTATGCGCAATAAATTTATTATTACTATATTTTTATCACGAAAATCACTACAACACGGCGGCCCACATTCAATATGAGTAAACGTGCAAGTTTTCATAAGTTTCTAAAGTTCGAAACTTGTGTTTTTCACAGTGATATTCAAGAAGTCCAACTAGCGAACGTATACCTGAGAATTTGTTATTTATAAAACTCAGCATTTCACTTTCTAGATGCATAAAATTCTTGGTTCGTTTTTACAAATTGTCTAACTCCAAAGGTTTTTTGCACATGGATACGCCTCTTCCCATTGCTTTTTTCTCCCCTAACTGTGGAATTAAAATTTGATGTTTTTCTAAATTTTCATCGAATATATTGGATAGGTAATCTAGTTTCTGAAATTTTTGGATGATCAAAACCAGCATACACTTTTTGGATACATAGGGATTCCAAGTAGCATAATTCCCTATAAAGTAGGTATTCAGGTGGATCGACATAACTGATTATGACTGTTTCTTGGTTGTTTGATAAATAAATATGTTGATAAATTATTATCTTTTGTCTAAATACGAGCTTGATAAAGCCATTGATAGTCCAGGCAATCTAGAAAAGACCCGAAACTAATTGACACAAATAATTTTTACTGGAACACTTCAAGTATGATCTAAAGCGTTTCTAAAATAATATACCCTGAAATTCATTGGTGGCTAAGCTCACAAGAGGACTTAAATGGTACTTCCTATTCATCAGAAGTCATTTTTTATTGTTTATCCAATTGGATTCAAATTTAGGGAACTCACTTTTGTTAATGTTAATTTAAAAAATCGGCGTTGTCATACGTTCGCCAGAAATAGGTTTTAGTAAAACAAATTTATTTTTATTAAAATTGAGACTAAATACAGTACTAATTGCAAGTAATATATACAAGAAATACATAACTTCAAAAATAAAATATTAAAAAAAACATATTTCCCTTGAATTCATTTTTTAAATTACATGCAACATCAAAAGAAGTAAGTTCCCTAATTTTGAAGCCAAATTGGATAAACGAAAAAAATCAATTCTTGAGGGATGGGAATTTAACATAGGAAGAACCAGAGGATTCATAGGATTTTATTTTGGAAACGCTCCAGATCATACTTGAATGTGTTCCAGTAAAATTTATTTCTGTTTCATTTAGTTTCTGGTTCAATCTTAGTTTGACGAAATAAGAAGTAAATGGGCAGAAGGTCCTGAAACCATATCGCCTATGATGATCAATAATCTTGGAAACAAAGCTAGACAAGAACTGTTGGAATGTATTAACGAATCTTTGGGAAAAAAAGAGAATGTCCTCAAAGGATGAAGAGAAGCAAAAATCATACCCTTATTAAAGTCTGGAGAACCTCCTAATAAACTAGAGTCTTTTTAGACCAGTTAGTCAGTCTCATTTCTTGTATTGTCAAAACAATGAAAAGAATTGTAGGCAACAGACTTTCTTATTTTGCATAAGAAAATCAGCGGATTAAGGAAGACCAAGTAGGATTTAGAAAACTAAGATCAACCAAAGCTTGAGATTTACCCAATGGATCATTTGTGGCTTCCAAGAAAATTCGGCCAATCGCACAGTGATGGTCTTTCTCGACTATAACAAAGTTTTCGATACGGTCTGGAAAAGGAAACCTATTTAAACACTTCTGGAAAAGGTGTACCTTTCAAGTATATAAATAGATAGCAGGTTTCCTCAGAGGCGGAATGGGTAAAGTTAGGTTAAACGGCTACCTGATCAAGATAAAGCAATTTGACAAGGAGTCCCATAAGGGGCCTGGACCTAGTCAGGAACAACATCCACAGTGACATCATGGTTAGCATGTACGAAGACGATATAACCATCTGGGTTAACTATCATCTCAAAGAGAGAGCAGCAAAGGTCATTCAAGAAACTTAACATAATTGCGAACTGGAGCCAGAAACGTAAATTATCCCTTAATGACGGAAAATGCATAGTCCTGTTCCAACCTACGAAGTAGATTGAAGACAAAAAGTAAAATAAACAGCAAAATACTAGCTGTCTACCAGAACCCTGTTTTCTTAGGGATCACTTTGAACCAAATTCTACTTCAACAAACAAGTGGAAAAGGTTACTATCAAGGTCAACCAAAATCCTAGCAGCAGCAGCAGTTGGGGATGGAATAAGAAAATAATTAAACAGCTCTTTCTCACGTGTATTCAAAGCATTATAGACTACTGCAGCCCTGTATGGCAATCTTGGTTATTTAACAGCTCTATGCAAAAACTGGAAACAGCACAAAATAAAGCATTAAGGTACGTCACAGGTCAACTCCAAGCAGATGTCCCCTCATACAAAACTGTGAATAGAAGAAAATGTCTTCAAGCATAGGAGAAATCTACCAGACTCCCACACTCGAAACCAAGAAGAAAGCTTGATGAAACAGAAGTCAAACAGCGTAACAAATCAGAAGAAGCTGGATAAAATAAGCCAAAGACCTGTCCAGAGAGATAGGTATGGATAACGATCAAGAAAGACAAAATATCTCACTTCCTCAATAGAAACAAACCTTGAGAAGGCTCTATTCAATATGGTCCATCCATGATACTCTTGTAAACGGAAGTAACAAAACCACCAACTACGAAAAACTCAAATCTGATTCTATCAACACCGTCAAAAGCCACGGAAACAACTCTGTAATTATCTACAGTCTTCAAAATGGTCGTCACAGAAGGCACTTCAGAACAACCTTTTCCGATCCATCAGAAAAGTCATAAATGGATTAAACCAGTTCTTTCGAGACGGAGAGATAAAAGCAATGAGTATGGCTGCAGATTAGACTAGACATAATCCACAATAACCTCAGACACACCCTCAACAACATCAAAACAAATACCATAATTCAATAGATCCCGGATCACTGTGGGCTGCCAAACAATGAACTCGTAGATACCAAAGCTAAAGAAGTTGCCAACAAAGAAGACCCGCCAAACAAAACCAATGCTTAAGGTACTTCAACCACGGTCATTAAGAAAAAGATTAGAGACAACCGCAGACTCAACGAAACGTACATGGTCAAACCAAAAGGCCACCACAACAGGAATCCCGAAGTCAAACTGGTGCAGCTTAGGAGCGGCCATTTTATATGTACATTTAGCTGCCTATAAAAGTTTGATCGACGGTTCTGACCCTATTTGTCAAAATTGTCACATAGACAACAAAGATCATATATGGTTGCAAGAATGTTAAGTCAGCACCAACATTAGACAGAGGTGTTTTGGCTGATTAGCTTCGCCACTGTTAATCCTTTCAGAGGAAATTGAGGAAGGGAGCACACCCCACTCTAGTACTTGGTAAAGCGACAACTTGATGTTATAAAAATAGGTGCTTTGCATTGTATGTGTGCATTTATCAAAGACTTACTGATTTAAAACTAATACTGAGTAGTATCAAACATAAAATATTTTAATTTTAGAATTTGAGTTAAGCACAATTTTGCATAGCCCAGCATCTGTATATTACGTTTACCTCAGGCATCCAAAAAAATGTTATTGCATACAGCATACCAAAAGCAGTAGGTTAAATTACTCTTTTATGAGTTATCTTTGTCTCGTCGGTCATTCACATGCAAAGCAAATGGTTCATTGTACTAACAACAGCAAATAAAAAGAAGAAATTCATTGAAAGTATAGGATGAATCAAAGAAAGTTTGTTATTGTATTAAAAGAAAACATCGAAATCACTTTATTTTCTTTTAGACGTGTAAAACGAACTTTCCTTAGTCTCAGTTTTATGAAGAAATATTATGCCTATCTTACATCATTTTACTAATAATATGTACATCTCTCGCATTCATTGCTTGCACACACACACACACACTAGTTTTATTGATAACATTGACGCGAAGTTTATGAAAACAAAAACATAAATTCTACAAATAAAGTTGTTTATTTCTGCTTTGTGCTATATCTAACATGAGATGTTCTAGCTACGTTCTTTTATACTAATTGCATTTTCTACGCAATTACGTATTTCAAAATATCTAATCGGGAAATGTTAATATTGTAATTGTAGTCAATTATTCTGTGTATTTAGAAATAAATCAATACTGTGAACAATTGCAGAAATAGTATTTACTACATTGGACTGACCGCTTGAAGATATAATGTTGTTATTTGTTTAAACAAATAATAAATTTGGTATTTCATTTTAATTGGTATTTCTATTTTAAAAGAAAAAATATTGTGTGCTGTTGCCTCAAATATAAGAATGTAACTCCGTTTCATATATACAACTGTTAAATGCAATTGTTTCTAAACAGCAATGAACGTCGCTTATCATTTTCTTTTTGAGTTCGTATTCGATTTTCAGCTCAGATTGAATCAAAATCATTGTCTAATAAACTATTTACTTTTGTTGAGCGTGTCTTTAAGCTCAGCTTTTACAATTCCGACAAAACATTTGACAACAGTATCTATTCGGAATTCTTCTTTTCTTGAAAATGAGTTAAACCATCTGACTACCATAGTATCATCAAAATCTTCATCGAAGACGGTTGTATTCGAGAAGATGGAAACCTTCACGTTGCATACTGACCAAACATTTTTGGACAAAAAAGATACAGAAGCAAATGACACTGAGACACTAGTTCAGCTAAATAAAACAAAACAGTTCGTGCTATTGGATATTAGTAAAATTTCTAATTATACTAATCCAGATATTGTTCTATTGATAGTTGTGATGAGCTTTATGTGCGTGTTAGCCATGATTTTTGTGGCTTATGGACTATTTTCTCGTGCTGAAGCCCTTAAAGATGATTTTGGTTATGATATCGAAATGCATGGTGCTCTCTTTGGATACGATGTTGCTCTTATTGGAGCAGAACCCTTTCTTATGTAATATTTTATAGTAAGTTAGTGAGATACTCTTTCAGGTATAATCGAACAAATTACAACATATTGTATAGGTAGGTACCCATAAAAGTTTCATGTAGAATAGAGGATCATTGTAGAACTACTAAGTGACTAGGGTCAACCATATTTTTCAGATGTGTGGGGGCGGAGCCCCTACCAGCCGTCAACATTGTACAATCTTGACTTGGGTGCTAGTTCCTCAGAGAATAGGGATTATAAACTTGGTGTATGATAACAGCTTATACAACGGTACATAGTCGAAAAAGTTAACAAAACTGTAATTTTAAAATTGTTTTTCAATTGATGCCGTAATCTACTATATATTTGACGGGGATGTGGGGTAGAGCAACTTTTTGACAAGCGTGCTAGGAACATCAATAAAACAAAACAAAAATTTGGGTCCAATAGAATAGCTTCTACAAAATAATAAAAGTCGAAAAAAGAGAGTTACAAAATTCAATTTTGTAAAACTTTTTTTTAAATTGGTATCAAACTTAAAACTTTTGAAGCAACTGATGTTGGACATGGGCGATAAGGTCAAGCTTACATTTTTTGTCGATGTGGGGGCCTAAGTGAAAGTATGCAAATTAAGAATTGGGATTATAAGTATATCAACTGTTTATACAGTGTATCAAATTAGGGTGCTTTATATGGATTTAGATATACCCGATTGCATCTGAAATATCGGATTTTGGAAATGGGTAACAAGAGCTATCCTGCATAGATTTTTAGAGGGCTGTGGGGCCGAATCTGACAAGGATAATTATAAAGTATTCTAGATTTTAATAGGTTTTACATTGTAAAACAACCACCCGTTGTCTCAAAAACCATTACACCGCAAATTGTGGAAATCCCTTCAAACTGCATAATACTGTTTTTGGCAAAACTACCTACATTTTACACAAATCCAAAAAAATCAGCAAACTTTTCTCGGCACATTTGGACATAAAACCTTTATAAAAGGCATTTTGTTTATTGTACTGGATTCGCGCTGCGGCTTCCCCACCAAATTCCACAACAAGGAATCTAATAGAAGAGAATGATGAAAATAGGTGCTTTAGAACATCCTCTAAGAAGCGTTTAAAGTTGTTAAAAGTTGTTTTTTTCTAATATTGTACAAACGAACCTGCAGTTTGGTATAACTTTCATATCCCTAAATAATGCCAACGATATTAAAAATGAGTGTGTATAGAACTTATTTGGCTATCACAAGACTGTGAGAAAGATATTCGTGTGGGGATAACAATGGCGAAGAAAAGCTTCCTTTAACTAGCGAACATCTGGAAAGATAGAGGCATCCAGAAGGAGATGAAGATGAGGGTTGTTCGTACTCTGGCATGGCCTGTTCTGACATACGCTGCCGAAGTTTGGACGCTTAGGGAATTAGATATGAGCGGATATGTGGGTTCCGGTTCCCAGCATAAAGTCTTAATTTTAAAAAGTCGTCCACAATATAGATGTATTTAATAAGTCGTATGTTACTATGTCATCTTTTTAAACACTCGTAACATGAATACGGCAAATTTGAGAAATATAAAATAATTACTTATATTCCATTATCAATTATTAATATAATTCAATTCGAAGTTAAGAAATCATCCATTATTAAATGTCATCAATTATAGTAATGAAGCACACCATAAAATGTCATTCATATTAAATCACAATAATATTTTTAGCAATTGAAAAGATGTAGTCGTCGATTGTAATTTCATCCTCATAGATGAGATTGTTCAGGAAGAGCATCGGTAAGATGAGCATCAGCTCTATGTATGGTGCGATCGTCTTCCTCCATCAGCACACGAATCAAGGCTTTCATTGAAAGATGATCCCGGTTTCCAACAATCTTCAAATGAGCGTGGAAGCTCTCGATACAATTGGTTGTTCTTTCTAGGTCATCCTCAAATCGTGAGTAGACATTCCATTTCCATTCATGTATTGGAAACGTTGGTTCCGCTCTCACACTTTTCTGAGCACGTGTTGTTCGCAATACCTTTCCCTTCATATAGGTTTCATCGAAATAGCGTAATATAGATAAGTAACCATCATCTTCTTCATCTTCATAAAATGTTTTCAATATTTCTTTGATTCGTTTTTTGGAGAGGAAAGCTAGTGAAATATTTCTTTCACTTTTTGAGATAAGGTATCATTCTCTGTTTTTGTACCACTCCAGCAAACCAAGGGATTGGACTTTGCGGTATAAGCTCTGACTCAAATGGAAGAAACATCGTTTGATATAGCCATTCACGAAGACTGAGGTGAAAACATTGGCTGAGGCCTTTTCATAATCCAGAAATATGCATGGATTTTCTGGTGGTTTGATGTTCATTTCGAGCATTTTACTGTGTATTGCGCCATATAATTCATTATATTGTCGTTTCTGCGATGGGCCATCAAGCAGTATACTAGCGGAAGCCATATGTTATACACCTTGGCAAAAATAGTAAATAGTTGTTGGAACTGTGGAGGGCGTATACTCTATGGTTGGAACTGTGGAGGGCGCATGGCGAATGTCCCATCTGCCATCCACATGGTAAAGTTTGCTAATCGGTGAATATTGTCTTCTGTGGAAAACACGAGTAGGCGACCATTATCATCATTATTGAAATTGTCATACATTACAAAATTAGTACTGGAACTAGTTAGCAGCTCTAAATTGGGCTTTGAACATTCTTTTGTCTGTAGTAGTTAATACGATAGCGAAGTACATTCTCTGATGGAACGTAGTTGCAGCTAGAATGAAGTTTGTTTATAATGATCGCCGGCTTCACCATCTCGTGAGTAATTGCCCTGACTGATCAATCATTTTGATGCATTTCCAGTAGAACCGATTCATTTTTCCGAAATCTTTTTTGAAAACAAAATTCTAAGTAACAATCTGAACGCTTTTATTCGTCCGCCTGACTGTCGCTGATATCGTGCAATGAAATGAAACTTTTAACACAACAAACGTGTTATACATATATTATAATAGAACTTTAATAGTGATGCAATTATTGATTTCATTATGACAACTTATCAGTTCTGGTAATAGCTTATCTCACTTTCTGTACGTACATATAAACGTATTATAATCGATATGTAATCACAGCGCTACACTAATCTACATTGATAGTTTAATTAGGATTAATTCACATACGACTTTCTCAATAAGACTTTTCATCTTATACGACTTTTTTAAATGTACGATTAATTCACAGACTAATTTCTATATACGACATTTAAACTTTCACTACTGTTTAACTTATGACTTCCTAACAAGTACGATTTTCTAAATACGACTAAATTATGTACGACTTTTCACTATGAACCCTGTGGGTTCTTCTCATCATCTGGCAGGACTGGCGAACTAATATTAGCATACTGGATGAATTGGAGGTAAGGCAGGAGCTGATACAAATGGTGAAGACTAAGAAGCTTCTTTTAGGCATGCTTGCAGAGCTAATGGTCTTGTCAAAGATGTAGTCGTTGGACCGTATCCTGGACGGCGTAAAAGGGGAGACCTCGCAGACAGTATTAGGACAACATCAACACTTGGCTGGGAACAAGCTTAACCGAAGCAAATGTATGTAAATGGTTCGTTCTTCTACGAAGAGTGAGGACAGCCAGCCTCGTTGCGAGAATGCTGCTGACTGACTGATCACAAGACAACGAAACTGTCGGATTTTATACCTGGGTGACTAAGGTTAGCTATATTTTTGGGGGGATACGGGTGCACCCTCCGGCAACATTGTACAATCTTTACTTGGCTGCTAGGGATATCAGAGAACAGAAATCATAAACCTTGGTGTAGGATAACAGCCTTACGAGTCACACATAGTCAAAACCAAAGTCACACAACTCCATTTTTTAAAACTATTTTTCAATTTATGCAGTTATCTTCTGTGCATTTAACCGGGCAAAAAAAAGAGAAATTAGTGCTGCAGAATAAACTCTCTCCCTAAGAATTATTAAAAGTCGAAAAACAGAACCACAAAATTCGATTCTTTTACATAATACTTCTCAATTGGTATCAAAGTTTTCTGACAACTTAGTTTTAAAAATAACACATGTTGGACATGGGTGATTAAGGCGCTAACCTACAATTTTTCGGGTTAAATAACAGTTAACAATTTAGACATAGAATTGCTTTGCGACAATAAATTTGCTTTCCAGTGCCCTAATCTGTATACATTGAATTCCTCTACATATAACCCACAACTTCTGCAAAAATCGGATTTTCGATATGGGTGACATAAATTCTTAAGAGGGTGAAGCCATAAATGACAATATAGAATTTGGACCTGGGTACTGGGAATTTCAAGTAGCACATTTTTGCAACATTATGGTGAAATGAATAAGCCCGTCTAGTTTGCATTTTTTCTACCCTCGAGTAATCTCTTTGTTGAAACATGTAGACGAAAATTTAAAAACTTGAGCTAAGATACCTTTTTAAATTAAATTAAATTTTGTTTATCGCTAAACGCTGTTCACTGTCGACATGATGAAGATTGCGTTTTTAATAAATTCAAATAGCTCTTTCGGGTTCAAAGACATAGTGGTCATATACATATTTAGGAAAATTTGTATTCAAAACATAACTATTTTAATTCTTGATATCTACATATTTGTATAGAGTGGCCTATTTTATTATTTTTTGTATTTTAATCAGATGTGTACATACCATACGTATTTAATAGAAATGTATTATATATTTTTTAGAAATATTTGAGTTTGTAATCAATATATAAACATCAAGCATTGTAAATTGTCGTATTTTTACTCTAATTAACCTTTAATGCTTTTTTATGCTTGGTTATTTATTGAATAAACTATTTTATCGAAAACCTATTTCCCGTTAACTAAATCAATATTATTCCACACATAGATGTGCTAACACTACCCACTAAAAACCCTTTTCCGTCTAAAGTTTGAGTAGAAGTGTGCTTGGAGACCGACTGGTGGGTTGATAACGTCATCAGGTCCTAAAATTAAACTTTGTCCGACTGACTCAGATTTGGAGTGTCGGTCTATATTCAAATTATTTATATATGTAACTAGCCAACTTGCTCTGCAATTGTTATCATTATTAGTGTTCTTCACTATTCAGTCGTGTAAAAAGTTACTAATTAGTTTATTTAATTACTCTTCGTTTTAATTTATTTAACTGAAATGTGTTATGGCAAATATCTGAAACTATCACAATTCAATTAAAAACCGAAAGATAATCAGCTGCATTTAAATGGCTACATTGGTTAAAAACATTCGAAAAGTTTTTTGGAAAACTATCTGATTAATATGACGAACTTCAACTTCTGATTAATTTGGTTAAATCTGTAATTTTTGTTCTATTCGCCAATGTACAGTGTCCTTCCAATAGTGATGTTTATGAATTATATTTAATTTCTAAATTTATTTGCTAATATGTCTTATGTAAAATTTATTTGAAAATTAAACAGGAAAGTTGAAATCATTTTTGTCGTACTGTTTCCTAGAAAATACTGTTCAATCATTTCAGCAACTTTCTACAGACTAAAAACTCAACAATTTTTTATTTTGTGGTAACGATAAACACCCGCATGATATATGTCCAGCAAAGAAATCAGAATGCCTCAAATGTAAGAAAATCGGTTATTTTCACATGTATGCCGATCAAAACCTTCAAAAAGGTATTTTCTTTGGTGGCTGCTGCAAATATTAAAAAAGCTATAAAGTTACTGGACAGCTGGTAACACTTTCAGTTTCAGTGATAAAATAAAGGCAGCTAATCTCCAACTTAATATTATTCCGTCAGACAGGTTCTAATGGCATCTTCATCAATGACTATGAACATACTTGTTATTGCATAGTTACACAGAAGGTTGGATAAGCAAACTACAGTGATTTAAAATTACATTCTTGTAAACTTATGCCAAGACATCATATTGGGTAAAGAATTTTAAATTTACACGAATCGGTAAATTTCCATTATGATGGACTTCATATCTCTCAAACCTACGAAAAACATTACCACATCAAATATTTATAAAAATTATTTGAAGAAATACGACCTATTGCTGCTCCTCCTCGGCGTTATTCATTTGCTGATTGTTGTCTTTAGAAATTATAGAACCGTCCGCTACATCTTGGTGAGGTAATTTTCTTGTTATCAACTCTCCCAAACATTGATTGCTTATTACCCTAGACTAACCTACTCGCGTGATTTTTTCCACTACCTAGGACAGAAGAATTAGTAGAAGAAATTTCGAAAACAAAGTCTTCTCTATAATTGAATTTAAGTCTGCGTACCATCAGATACCTCTTCATAAAGATAATCACTCTTACACTGCATTCAAAGCTAATTGGTGCTTACCTTTTAGATTGACAAATGATGTGTCAATATTCCAACGTACCTACTATTCATTTATTCATAAAAAATACAACCTCGGAAAACTTATTCTTACATCGATTAGGGACATACTATTTTAATGTGTTCCTGACATCGATGAAGTTACTGAATGTGGTATTGATCAAGAAAACCAAAATAAAATTTGGTCATTTTGGCCGAACCTTAATTTTTCAGTCGACCGTCAAGTAACCTTAGGGGGATCGGACCCTAGATTTGTTTAAGCAAAACTCCACCAAGAGAACATTGTTTAAACATGCCAACTTCTGAGATAAATAGTTAGGGGGAATTGTCATTCCCCCTTCCCCGTTAGCTGCGAACATTTGGTTCTCAATCAGTGAAGAAATTTTTAAATCCAAAAACAACAAAAAAGTTTTGATAACATTGCCGCTAATTTTACAACACCCTGGGCACAAAATGGATAAGATAGGTAATTGTTTGTTTTGCGATTAAATAAATTTTATAACAATAAAAAATTATTTGCATATAAAAACTGTTTATTTGATTTCGATAACTTTACTTTTACTTAGAAACTAAAAAGAAGATTACTTAAGAGTAAAATATAATTAAAATTAACTAGTGGTTATTCAACAATTGTTTACGTTTAAATCCTTAATATACGTAGTGTGTGTTAGTTTTTAAGGGTGTGGTTAACATAGATTTCTTATCATATCTATAGGCTATATAAAAATTATAAAATGTATTTCAACTTGGATTTATTACCAGAATAGCCTTGATAACACAGAGAAGTTATAAATGTTTCAAAAGCAAAAAACTTAATATAGCATACTTCAAGAACATTTTTGTTTGAAACATAAAAGAAACGTGCATATTTAGATCGATGTAACTGACATCACATCATTGCAAGTAGTTCAGACTAAAGCGCAATTTCAGATAATAAGATATCCTTATTAAAACAAATCAGACGATAGAATTACATTTCTAATGTTGTTCCATCAGATGCGCATTATTGTCTGACTTTCCTGCATCAAGCCCCTGGGTCGGAAGTTAGTTATTTCGCACGAATATATTAAAAAGTAAAAAACTTTTAAATTGAAGCAAAAACACAAGCTTAAAAGCATTTAGCAATAAATACGGGGCAACAGTAGTTTTTAAGATCAGGCAGGCCATTTTTATGTAATATGTATTGTGATTATATTATTCTGTTTACTTTGAGTTAGTGTATTTCGCGCATGTACCTACTTTTAATATTATTGTAAAAAATGTTAAATGATATACCTAGAATGGTGGCCAACTCGATCACGAAAGTACCTTTGGCTAGCCTTTTCTTTTTTTTACAAGAATAAATTTTATTTTTATTATTATTATTATTATTTTTATAAAAAGTGGAAAGGGGTGTGTTGCCACAAGGCTAACTTTCGGAGTTAACAAAGCCAATTTCAATCGCAATTTCAATGCAAGAACCAGATAACAGCAAAACTTGAATTATTGTATAAAACGTTTTTTCTTGATATTTTCTTCTGATATACATAGTTTATATATTGTGAATATAGAGATGGGAGTTGTACCATTTGGATAAGGTTTGTGTTTCTTTGTAAAAAAACTGTCTTGTCTGGTTATTGCACAAGCTCTGTTAAGTCAATTGAGTTAAACCTGTGCAAGAATCAGACAAGTCATATTTACCCTCAGGGTACATTATATTTTAGCATTGGGTTCCATATTTGTCCTCAAGGTACACAATATTTACCTTTCGGGATGCTTATTTTCCCTCAAGGTACAAAATATTTTCCCTTGGGGTATCAATTTGCCCGTAGGGTAAAGATATTTTTCCTTGGGGTGTCATATTTGCCTCCGGGATACATTAGCTTTTCCTATATGGTTCCATATTTACCCTCAGGGTACATCTAGTTTCATATCCAAATGTTTCATATATACCTTTGTGGCATTATACTTACCTTTTGGGTACTTTTTATATTTGCCCTGAGGACAATTATTTACGTACACTTCGTACCCTCTTATATGTTTTATTTTAATTTAAGCTGATGCTTTAGCCTTAAGCTATTGAAAATAGAGGACTTTTGATTCCTTTAAATGTTTTTTTACAGCCGAAATTATAACATTATTTAAACTTTTGATTGTGATCATGTATGGCAAATTTTATGAAAATAAGTCAAAAATAGCAACACTGGTGTTATTACAAACGCATATAAATTTCATAGGCAACAAGACAATTTATGCATTCAATGCACAGGGACGTCCCTTGAGGTATGCGAAATATGAAAGAATTTCATTGAATTATTAAAAAATTAAATATAGGGTGTGCCGTAAAAAATTGCGTGAAATGTCATGTTGTAGATTTAATAGCTACTTCATAGCAACTTGATATATTTTTGAAGTGTAGATACAGTTCCCCCTGGATATGACCGTCAATTTCACACATCTCAATCCTATGCGGCTGGTGAAAGACAACTCCAAACCCCATACCTCCTGGGCCACACGAGTGAGGTTGAAAAAAACAAGCTCCATATTCCCAAGATACGAACCTCTGCAATCGATTTACTTCTTGGAATCAATCCGAGATCGACTGAATTTTGCTAATGCAGACGATGCTGGTCTGTTTTTACAACAACAGTTGCCAACTTTTACCCAACAAATGATGCAAAAGGCTTTTCGAAAGCTGAAAGATATCATGTGACTTTATTTGTACATATTTTATTGTCTAGTCATAATGTGTACATAGCAACAAATTTTTGATTTTTACAAAAAACGTCGTTTTATGGGACAGCCAATAGTATATTCATTAGGCAATGGGAAATTTGTGACATTAACAAAAAGTTCTGTTCATTTTATTTAATATTTTCAGCATTATTTAAAATTTTCAGTGATGAAAATTGCTTAACCATTGGCTTATAACCCTAGGTACTTCATTATATGAGCTTAGAATATCATACTCTCCGTGAATGGATTGATATATAGGAATGTTTTAGAGTAATTTTTTTAGAATAAGAAATCTATGACATCATAGAGGGCCAAAAGTTTGTTCATTGACTTCAACTTTGGTGCTTAGGTCCATTGGACATGGATTCAGTAATGCAAATCCATAAGTTGCATGAACTATTGATTATCGATTTTTTTTGGTGCAAGAAATTGATAAATTACATAAATGGCTTTAAAATCTAAACCAAACATCCTATTATTCTCAAATTTGAGATTTAGAATTAAGAAGGCATTAAAAAATTGGATGCTTCACATTTATGGTTGCTGATTTATGAGGTCAACCATACCAGGGAATGTTCATAAAAGTTGTGTTTTATCATAATTAAATGAATCTAAATGGTTTAATATGATATTTACATCATTTTTAGTGGTTTTGGAATACATATGTACATATACATAGGTATGTAAAATCGATTTTTAATTACTAAAAATCAATGACTCTAAATTCCAAACCAAACATCCTTTTCCTAAACCTGAGATTTATTCTATGTCTATAGTGTTCTGCCGAATTAGTTATTAGGCAGGTTCAATTCTATGGCATCCACTTTCTCCATCCTTCTTGGTTTGCTGCCCCCGGTCCTTCAATTCTCTATAGCTGTTTGGTTTGAATTCTATACTATACTCAAAAAAAGGGATCAGAGAGAAAATTGACATTTTTGACTCTTTCAAGTCAGTACCAGTTAGTTAATCTATGTTAATCATATGTTCAAAAATTTAATCCTTGATGAACAGTCTCCATGAAATTTTTTCCCTCTCCTTCTGAGCCAGGAAAGACGGCCATGAGGGCAGGACTTATTTTTATCAAAAAGTTTAGGTACTCTTATTACAAATTGTGAGCAGCTTGGCTCCCTATAAAAAAAGGTACACAAAACATAAAAATAAAAGTAAGCATACATTCCCTAAGAAAAAACAAAAAAGGAGGTGTGAACCTTATGGGTGGGAGTTTACATAAAAGTTCAGTTAAATCAAGTATTCAAAAAGTTTCTGATAATGAAGAAAATGTCCGTTTTTATATACAAAAAGATGGATTATAGATCTGTAACTAAGTAACCTAAGTAGGTCACACTGAGCTACTTTCCCCATGCTGAGAGATGTTGCAAAAATGTGGGGTGCGGGAGAAGAGGTCAGCTGGGACGTAGGCCAGGTGCAAACGCTTAATAGGGCTAAGATAATGAAAAATCGCATGTCTATGGGAAGCTCCAGTGAGCCACGCCTATACTGGTGGAGAAGCGGCAGACAATCAGTAAAGACAAGATCAAAATGGCCCAACAAGATGATTGCCATATTTAGGGCTATCCTTTCCATGTTGATTTGGTGTTCTTCCATATCAAAACGGCACCAGTGATTACCGGCATTGTCGATCACTCAGGGCCGGCGGAGCGTTATTGAAGGTGGTGCGGATAAAAAGCGAGCGTATTTATTTATAAGAAATATTTATTAACACTACAATATGGCAAGTAGAATAGGCCATACCTAATATTATTTTGTCATATTAACATGTACAAAATCATGAAAAGTGACCGGAGAAATATCAAACATCGTTTTTTAATGACACCTGTACAGATTGTGATCGTACAGCAACACATTTCCATCTTCTCGACGAATAGATTTTATGAAAAAACAAAACAAATTTCAATAAAAGTTCATTACAATATTTTGCCTACATTTGTTTGACAGACCTTTGTTTACCAGAGACAATTTTATTATGTTGAGACTCTCACCACATAAGGATTTACACTGTGTTGAAAGTGACTCTCACCACATAGTGTAAATCCTTATGTAAAGATTATCAACACAATAAAAATATCTATGCAGCAAGAGTGACAAACTTCTAATTGTTAGCCAAAACAGATGTAGGTAAAACATTGCATTGACATTTTATAACAAAATCATTGTGTTGAAAGTGACTCTCACCACATTGCATACATTTTTATGTGGCAAGAGTTTCAACACAATAAAATTATCTATGTGGTAAGAGTGACAAACTTCAAATTGTCATTTAAAACAATTGTAGGTAAAATATTGAATTCAAATTTTATATTTATCTTCAGTTTTATTTAAATTCATTAACTTTGTTAAGGTTTTATTAATTCTGAAACAAATGTTTTGGTTTAAAACTTGGGCTATATTTCTTACAAGTGACATCTTTTTAGAATTTCATATTTACACAAATAACACCATATTTCATAAAAACAGAAGTGATTCTTGCCACATATTGTGAAACTAACATTGCTTGATTAACCATATATTGTACCACCATAGACCACTGCACTCCACAGGCTAATTTTTAGCATCATACAAGTCTATAATACATATTTTATTTATCAATTTTCTATTAATTTAAATAATTGAATATAGTTTTGGGGAAAGTTTTTATCACTGTCTATTAGCTAAAAATATTTTAGTTAATAAAACAAATAACTGTTCATTGACAATCAGTTTCATTGAATAAAAACCTATCTTTAATGAATGGTAATTGGTTTTATTCAGCAATATTTTAACAAATAGTCATGGCCACTAGATTATCATCAATTTTTGACATTAATTTATAAATTGAACATTTTGCATTTATATATTTTATATTACATACACAAATAAAATTAAATACATGTAAAACCAGACATTTTGGAATCAGAAGTCATTCATGCACTCTCCAGCCTCTCAAACAACAAAATCGCCTGGAAAAAACAAACTACCCATTGAGCTTTTGAAAGAAGGATAAGAAAAAGCTGTGAAGATCTTAACAACTATGTGTAATTCAGTTTGAAAACAAATGTTTGGCCAAATAATTGGAAAACAAGTATTTTTGTGCCTCTATTCAAAAAAAGGAATACAAAATATCTCTTTAATCTTCCATGCCAGCAAAGTGCTGTCTTTTTTCTAAAAACTTATCTAATTGCTTTTAAAAAAAGTTGCAATGATTATGCCTAGATGATGAGGCCCAACAAGGCTGAAACAGCTGTCCTGGGCTATCATTTGCGAGTATTATAGATAAGTAGTATATTTTTATCAAAGTATACCTGTTTCTTTATTATTCCTCTGAAACACATTATTTGGCCAGGACCTG
>JAUYWI010029342.1:0-18594 GCA_034780595.1 Parotoplana pacifica
CAGATATTTATAATCCCAGTCTCAAAGTTAGTATAGGTTAAAAATTTCATTAAAATCAGTTAATGTTTATACTATGATATCTGTACTGAAGAAGAAGAAGAAGAAGAAGAAGAAGAAGAAGGGAAAAAACAAAATAAGAAAAAGCAACTTTTTACGCAACTAAACTATATATTTGACCGATTTTGATAACATTTAGCACACTTACCATCGCATAATACTAAAGCCAGGAAACCATTCCACCTTTAACTGAGAAGGCATCAAAATGGCCCATTTTCAACGATCTTATAGTTTATAAGGCAAGGCTCTGCTAGGAAGCTAACATTTAAATTGCCATTGGCTTAGATTGGTTTCAGGATTAATTTTGTCGAAAATTTAGGCATATTTGCCCAACTTCTAATGTTTTCAGTGGACTCACTAGTCTAACATTTCTTTTAAACTTACGATTTTACTTTAGATCAGTAGGTATATGCTTAAGATTTTATTAAACAAGAACTTGCTATTTTATTGTTCAGAAAATTTGGAGATTATCTATTACTAGATAAACATTAAAATTTGTATTACAAATATTTTGAAATAAAAATATACAATTCCTAATACAGTGGAGCCCACTTAATACGCACACGGTTAATACGAATAATCGCTTAATATGCATAGTTTTCAAAGCCCCAAAATTTTGCCTGTCTTTAAAATGTAATAAAAACACGTTTAATACGCATACCGCTTAATACGGATAACGGTTAGGTAATATGTACATATTTTACAGTCCCATTTCAACAATAAACCTACTGAATAACACGGATATTATGCCTATTTAATTATGATTGAAAACTGAATTTATTGGGTACACTCTTATTCCATATGTAACATAACGCATAACATCTGAGCTCGATTTGATTGTGTTACTTAGGTAAACTATATGATGTATACACTAATACATACCTACGCGTTGTGATTGCATACCAATGTTTGTCTGTCTGTCCACTAATCTTAGCCCCAGCATTAAATGCAAACGTGTTACTTTGGTAAACACAGCAATATTGAAGGCTTGGGTTTAATTTGAATCTGTACCCAAAAAACGCTTAATACGTAGACTCACATGATTTATTCTACCCCAGAGGTATTCGAAATAAGTGGGTTTTACGTATACAAATTAACCTAACTATATCTTACAAAATATTTACGGAAGTTTCGTTAGATTTTATAAGATAGATTTACAGGTTGTCTAAGTTGACCTTAAGATTTTCTATTTAGTTCTATTTAAGTGATATATAGCGGGTTAAAAAAAACAATAGCTGAAATAAACACTCTGAAAAATGAGAGGTTAGCCAAAATGATTTAAAATGACTATATTTAGCATCAAAATTAATTCTGAAACTAAATAATAAATAAAATGGATTATTAACAACCTCTTTTGCATGTAACGTACCCAACTATTTTTAAAACTATTGATTTTTATGAGCTTGGACTGCAATCTGAGAGCAAATAATATCGAATATTTTGATCTGATTTTTTAAAATAAATTAATTTGCAATATTATTGGACCTAGATTTATAAATCTAGGTCCAATAATATTGCAAATGAATTGGCCCATACATTTATAGATTTATGGTTAGTTACTATTTCAATGAAGATTTGGAATTTTTCAATTTTAAGAAAAATGCACTCTACGTAATACGTAAAATATGATTTTTCTTTAAAATGAAAAATTCCAAAAACTATCCAAAAATATCTAATATGGCCTTTAAAAATGATCATTGTAGCCTTTCCAAGAATTTGTGTGACCTTCAGAATGGTTTTACAAAAAGTTCAATACCTAGGCAGGCTGGCTGAACTTTGATGTCTATATTTCTGTACATTGAAATAAATTTGTAACATTTTGGATATGATTTTGGATAATGATTTTTGAATTTTGGCATATATCAATAAAAAATTTGCAGAACGCTGTCTTCTATCTAACAAATGCCAATTAAAATGATCTAAAAAATCATAAAAGACTAAGACTGATTTAATTTAGGATTTTAAAAATATATGTTTAAAAACAGAGTTAACTACTATTGTTAACTGTTACTTAAAATGTCAAGAAATGGGTTAAAAATAGCAATAAGCTTTATTTATACTAAATTATTATATCAATATTATCAGCGGTAGTATATTTTTGAATATTTGTAAAATGTTGAATATTTTTCTGGGTATATTCAGGTAAAATACATTACCATACAGTAATATATATTACTACATAAATTATATCATTATATCATTAATTTAATGTAGAACATTTATTATTTTGAATACTATGGACCATAGTGATTATTTAGTTCACATGGTAGCTATCTATCGATTAGAAATAAATAGTGTATTATTTTTATTTTTATCAGTTTTATTAAAATTCCAAGTGAATTGTTTAGTAATTTGTATTGGAAAATAATCTAAAATACAAAAAATATATAAAATTGCACATTGATTAGGAAATGTAATATGAAAACTCCTTGATTCCTTTTTGACATCTATTTTTTCTATATTTATTTCTAGCAGAAAAAACCATATCCAAACCAATAATCTTGTGACCAGACAGAAACTAGCCTTTAAGTTTAAATTTATAGATTTATTGTTGGTTACTATACTATGGGTTATTTTCAAAATGTAAAAAAGATTTACTTATTTTTACTGCAAATTTCTTATGTAGATAATTTAATCATAAAATTATATACATTTTTTATTTATCTATTATGTACTTATATTACCAACCAAATGTAAATTTCTGATGACTAGCTTCATTTAATGACATATTTTTATGCATTAAAAATAGCAGTGGCTATTTTGTTCTGTGATGGAACTAAGGGCTAAGGCCTAAGGGTAAATGCTATTTATTTAAATGCTATCATTTATATATTTTGAAAGAATAACCACTACAAGAGTAGTAAAGTAGAATGATTAAGAATAACTACTACAAGAGTAGTATAAAGTACAATGATTAATTTTTTCAGCCAATCAAATATTCCATGGAACAATAGCATTTACCCTTATTGTTCTGTCATGGAACAATAGCCACTTTGTTATTATATACAATTACATTCTGATGAAGATTACTCTTATATATTTAATGAAATAAAAATTATTAGTGTTCTCTGGCATGAATAGAGTTCTTTTTGTGTTTTCAATTCTGGTGTCAACATTTTTTCAGAGCAATGACAATGTTTTTGGATGAATCACTTTTTTGGAGCCCTATACATTTCCCAAAAAAGAGGAAAGCAACCATATTGCTTGATATGCTCTCTACTGTCCTATTAGGGAACCAATTGGGTTATCGTATGATTTCTAGGGTACCTGCATGCGATATTAAATTTCATCAATCTTACTTGATTCATCTTTAAGTTTGTCAAAGTAAAATAAAATCTTTTTCTAAAATATTAATTTCACAATAGTAACTATTAATATAGTATCAACATATTTTATTTAAAATTTATTTAATAATTTATCTTCTATATAAAATTAATATGTTCCATTGGCTATGTTTTAATAGAATCTTAATAAAACATCAAATTTTTCGCAATATACTTCTACCCATATTATAGTATCTAAAAATGAAACTTCTTTTAAATAATATTTTACTTGAAAATATTAAAACTGTTTCCATTAAAATTTGATAAATTAAAACAGGTCATTCATATTAATGGCATTTCGCTAAGATACTTTTTTAAATTGTATATTCACGTTTTCTGTCATTGAAATATTTGATTTGTCTTTGTAAAGCTATATTGCAAATTATGTCATGTTAAAATTTATTTATTTTTCAAAATATCTTAATTTTGTATTTTCATCTCTCTGTTTTGTTTCACTATTTGGGGTGACGCTATAAGGAAAAGATATTCCTTATAGCGTTACCAAAATAGTAAAACAATGAGAGGGATTGTGCAAAATACTAAATTAAATTATTTTGAAAAACAACTATAACGTAACGTAATTTGTAGTAGCATTATAAGTTGAAAAATTACATTTAATTTTCTATGCAAACTTTTCCTTTCTATGAAAAATATTTATGCATTCTAGTAAAATAAATGAAAACAATTAAGCCCAAATGCTCAATCCTCCCTCAAACTTTTGTGGCTTCTTTATTTGTGGAACTCCTCCAAACTGACAAGAAATTTAAACATAACTTGAAGGATTTCCTCAAGTAAACGAGCTTTGAAGAGTTGAGGGACGATTGAACATTCAAAAATCAACAAGGATCTTTGTCATACACTTCAGCTCTTTCAGGGAAACATGTTGCTTCTCACTTTAATTTATTCAAGCCATCTTTTTAGGTCCTTTATCCTTGACCGTCCATTTCATCCTAAACGTGTTCCATTCTAAATGTTCTCACTGACCAAAGAAAAATTGCTTTGTAATTAATCTATCAAGAGGTATCAAGGTTCACTTTTTTAGAACTTCTTTGTTTTTTTTAATAGTAAACAGAAAATCCTGGCAAAGATAACAAATGGGACGATTGTTTTTCTGCTTGTTGGGTTATATTATAGATATCCTATCATCCCAGATCGTAAAAAATCCTAGCTTTGACAGCTACTATTAAAAAGACTATAAGTACCCTATATTCTATATTAAACATTTTCTTAGCACATATATTTTCACATGGTTGTTTTTCTTTTACGAAAAACTTTTCTGGTGTATACTATTTAACTCTTCTAATAACAAAAAGAAAATGCAAAAAACGTCTGTGCAGCAAAAGATTTTATTATCAAGATGTCTCACTTTAGTAAAAAAAAAACGGACAAATAGTTTTTGACAAACCGGCACTGACGTATGTCATTTTTGTAACTTTTCAAAACGCAGTTTAAAGTTTTTAATGTCTTAAAATGAGCTGTAAGCTTTACTTATAGCAAGGTCCATCACATTCTGCTTATAAATAAAGCTTACAACTCATTTTAAGACATTATAAAAACTTGTGTTGGAAGAACAACTCATAAGCGATGATAATAACAAAAACTAGATTAGATATCGTTTTATTTTTATATGCATCTGTTAAATAATTTTGAATTGAAGAATTTCTTGCAAATTAGTTTAATGTTTTTCTTCTCATTACACCTCCGTCAAATAAAAACGTTGCAGTGACTAAAATGTTGACTTTTTTAGATTTAGTCAATTGTATAACACAATTAACTTATTTTCATTTTGGTAAATGTTTTAAAAAGTCGTAGTACGAAGTTTGTATAAGTCTATTATTCAATTTTCTACAAATAACTAACACCAATGAATTAAATGGTTCTACAAATGATCAATAAATTTTTTATCGAAATGTCAGTATACGACGTTTTAATCCGACGGAGGTGTATTATATTTCAAAACTCGGTTAAGAATTGACAGTCAGTGAGGGTGGACAAATTAAGTGGGATGCTATTTGAAGACTAGGTACATACCTAACTTTTATCAAATGCTTAATTGCCACACCCATACAGAATAACCTAATATTTTTATGGCTATTTAATCATAACATTTAACAATTCCTAATTAGATTAATATATAGGTCCAAAGATATGTAGCTATTCTTTGGCTTTTTCCTTCTCGACAGAGATTTTATAAGATGTTCTAACTTTGGAACCGAGATTTTACAAATAGGAATACTTTCAAGTAGAACAAAAAAAATTTTAATTGCTTTCTTTCAGATATCTGCTCTAAATTTACTAGAATTCTAAGTATAAATTTAAACTCCTTGATTTAATATATAGACACCACAAAATTAGTGCTGCCTCAGCCGTTCCATAGGCATTCAAGAAAAAAATAAAAATAAAAGTATAATAAGAATCGCAGTTTTTTGAAAGCAAAATAAACATTTTTTAGTACATATTATCTAAATATTTTTAAACTCATTAACTGTAAGTAGTAAAGTACAATAAATAGGTTTAGATTTTAAAAAAACTAGAATTGATAGTTGAACTTATGATATTATATTTTCCTAGTGATAGTTCAATGATACATCTTGTCAATATTAAGGTATATTTGGTCTACAGTCACATGCAGAATAAATTATATAAATTTAAAATTAAAATTATATTAGTTTAAAAAATAAATTGGGTACACAAAAATAAATAAATAACAGAAAATTGGAAAAATAAACATCTAGCATAAGCATATAACAGATTGTATAAAGCTTTAACTCACACTAATATAGATAAAATCGTTATCTTTTTTTTAAATGCTTTTATCTAAAAAGAAAGGTTTAAAAATTTGAAAGTTGTTTTTAAAATCTATGAAATTCTTTGCGCACATGTTACAAAACAATTCTAGAAAAATGATATTAGTATTTGTAGGATACAGGCAACGTGATTGTATTATGTGATTTTTCACACTTTTCTGATACCTTGTTTTGGATGTACATAAAACACACTTATTCAAAAATGCAGAGAAAAAATTATTGTAAAAGAGAAATTAACTTTCGCGCTCAGTTAATTGATTAATGCTTTAAAATCAAATTAGATATCAATATGCATCACTGTAAATAATTCGCTCCATAGCAAATTACCTATAAATGAAATGGCTACTTTTTACAGAAGCTCAATTTATCTAATTGTAAATAAGTTGAGAAGAGAATAAATTTATTACAATTATACATATATCAGCTAAAGAAATTGTTGGATATATTTTTTTCAGTAAAATATCTTGTTGTACGTAGTTAATTTAACTAAAAATAACTTACAAGAAATTTTTGCGGGGTATCATGAAATTGGTTTAATGTGACGCCGACTGTAAGTATATCGCAGATTCTATGATATTATTTGGTTTTGATATTTGCATGAGTCAAAGACTTATACGTTCTCACTCTCTATGAATAAAAAGGATATTATTGCCTAAACCAAATCACCAAGTTTTCACAGCTTATGAAAATATATATAAGTCAATAATTTATATGCAAGATTAATTGTCCATAGTAACTAAATTACATATTAATAATATATTAGTTCTAAAACAAAGATGAAACACCAAATGTTGATAAATACTGCAGAGTATGTTTGTGATGGAAAATAAATTTAAACAATTATTTCAAATATTAGGTTCAGCGAACACAAAATATTTAGCTACCTAATAAATAATACCTACAGATAAATAAGTTGACACACATACAATGAATATCACATGTTCAATTCTTAGTGAAATTTGACCTGCAATATTATGTTTTGCACTCTAAGATTTTGGCACTTTTATGGTTAGGGGATGATACAGTTAGTTTGGAAATATAGAACATGTACTTTTAGTGAAATTCCTTTGCCTTAACTATTAGAAAGAACAGCAATTTAACCTAGATGAATTAATTGTATTACAGAATAGCCAACTAATTAAATTATGACACGATAATCCTAATAAATAATTATCACAGACGCCCTATTTCCTACTGTGACCGGTATTTCTCACATAAGTAATAAAACATTACTGGTTGGATAATGATAATGAAAATATTATATAATAATAATAAAATTATAGCCATACCAATTAAATAAAGTCAGAAATGTATTTTAAACATAGTCTAGTAAATTTTTGAACTATAAAAAACAAAGATCTTTTGTCTTGAATTTAGAAAATATAGTTAAAGCAAACTGGGGCAGGGGGGAACCAATGAATACTCATAAAATTGAGCATAAGGACGGACTTCTCCTGGACCGGTTTCTTATAGAACTAGATACAATACTGGAATCCATTGAGATTACATTTTGAAATGGAATGATGCAATATGTAAATGCCAATTGTAGTGCTTATCCAACCAATAATATTTAAAATAAAATTAGGTAGTTAAATATAACATCGGATCAAATATAGATATATTGTGTATTTAAGAATTAACCATATAAAAAAATCTGTATGCGTTTGGCTCAGCATTCATTTTTACTAAAGATTTTATAAAGAAATAGTTTATAACAAAATCAAAAATTGTTGTGCTTTTTTTTAATTATGTCACACTCACAGATCTGCACCTAATATGGGCACATATCTCTGGACACACTTTTCAAACATAATATCGCAATTTTCTTTTTATTTCAATTAATTAAATAGCTAATTGCGTCTCTTGTGTGGCATTTATGTTCTAAATTCATAAATATATTCTATTATGTAATTTGAAATTAATCAAAACTGTAAAAAAATAAAATAGATATAAAATAACATTTGTAAAATAAAGGTATCGGATTGTGTGTTGTTAAGTCACTAAAACATCATATATGTAGGTAATCTATGCAGTTTCTAATTCAAGCTAAAAATTAGCTACTATGGTCAAGTCAAAGATTTGGAATGGAAACGTTCTGGACGGACGAACTAGCAGTGGTCACCGAATTATTGTACTGTCATTAACTTCCCCAAGTGGTTCGCCAAGCAACACCCTCTGTTGCGGCTCGACATGAAATTGGAAGTTGGCCGGGGCCTCAAATATCAGCACCACAGTAGAGCCGAAATTGAATTCGCCAAACAGATCACCCCGCGAAAATGTCAACGGTTTGGAGCCGCTACTACTGGTCGGCTTATCTGTTGAAGGACGGAATTCCAGCATCTCACCGCCCATCTGCTTGCTGATAGCCATGGAACGATCGGACGGCTTGTTGGACGAGTTGTGTGACGATGATGGGTGTGGTTCTGGTGGCACAGGTGCACTTGGGCGTGACAGTGACGCTGATGGAAAATGTTTCTCATAGAAATGCCTTTTAGTGGGACCGAAGAGCCACTTGCTACGCAGCGGATTCAGACTGTTGGCCGTGGGAGCTCCACTTTTCAGGTGAGATGGGTGCACAACTGTGGAGCGCTGCGAACAGTTTGTACAGAGTTTGGGGTCACTAAATACACGAATACTGCCGACGTTGGTGGCACCCACGGCCGTATAGGAGAAGAAGCCGTGACTCCATCGGCCCATATATACGGAGCGCTCATTAATGCAGAACAAGCCTCGTATCCAGCGGGCAACCTTGGGGCTGACAGACAAGAGCTTACCTAAAATAAAAAAAGAAAACTGATAGGAGATGCATATGAATATTGTAAAAAGATATGTATTTTAATTATTGTATTTATAATATTCAATAAAATAAAATCAGTTAAGAAGTTTAAAAAATAAAAATATCAAAAATGTCTTTCTATTAAGTTCGGTTGAGCTGAACCTTGGAAACATTTATTGATAAAACAATGTTTTCTGTTTAAAATAAAGCGACAAGTTATACATAACATGGGAGACAATTGGTACTTTTTGCCTAGATCTAATGACTTATAGTAGAGTGTTGATGAAATAATTTTGCCTTTTCGTGGTATTCTTTGACTGTATAGTAGTGCTATTTATTGCTGTCACGAATAACAATAGTCAACACATTTGTTCAGAAAGTTACTGAAAAGTGTAGTCAGATAGTGTAGGTAGGCTATCAAAAAAGCAGCTGTTTTAAAACAATTAATTCAAGACAATATTAATTGAATTTAAAAAAATCTACCTGGGAAATGCCTTCTCATGTAGACTGTCCAATCAGATGCCGAGTGAAATCTATGGTAATCACCAGGGGCCAGATATATGATACAGTGATACAGCTCGTTATTGGGGTTCGTTTTAAGAGATTCCTGATAGGCCACATCACCATCCGTTACGGTAGAATTGAAAGACACGGGGTTATTGGTGCAATTGTGACTGGCCCATGTGCAAGGTCCGAGAAAGCTCTTGAGGGTATAGAGAATTCCTTTCACTTGTTCCAAGTGACCCGATTCAACGCGGCCACAGTGCAACACACGTCCATCAACAGGGCTCGTCTGAAAGTAATTAATAAATATTTTTCACTTGTGTCCGAAGGTTTTAGCAATAAGTACTTAAAGAAAGAAATTCTTCCAAATAACCAAACAAAGAGTTTGGCTTAAAGAATTTTATTAGGTACCTATCAAATATATAGAAACTTCTAAAGTGTAGTAAAGATAATATCAACAAGAAGAGGGATACGTAGGTAAATTGATTGATGGGCAAAGAGACTGGATGTAACACATTTTTTGCTGATTTACGGTGAAAGGAGTCACTAAAGTTTGATTATTTTAACATGTTACAGAGGGGAAGATGTTTTGTTCTTAAAATGGTCAACACAAGGCAACTATTCATTTTATTGCTATCGTTGCCCATCAATCAATGTATCTATCTATGTATATACATATTAAGTTTCCTTTTTTGTGATATAATTTGAAAATTTCTCTTTATTAGATGTAGGACAAACAAAACATTCTGCTTTCGAAATTTGTGCTAGATCTGTTGAATTAAAATCATTTGAAGAAAATTTAAGCTTTGAACTTGATGACGTAATATCGATATTTTTTGCAAATCAAATTTCAAAAAGACAACTTTTTATTGGGTCCTATATTTAGAAACTTGTTAAACTAGTTAGGGATTTTTAAAAAGAAGAAAAGAGTATTTTATCACATTTTTAAAATGTGAGAAAACTGTTCTACATATTATACGTTTATGAATATGTCAATGAACTTTTCAACATCTTTATAGGTACGTATATCTATTAAAGTAATAGGTATATTGGCCATGAATATTTTCTTTTCTGTTCATCATTTAGCACTATTGTACGCCAACTCAACTTAAACCACCCCCGTAGGTACCTATCTGTTTTGTTTCTGAGGCTGTAAGCAAAATAATCGATAAAAGTAGCTCTATTGTGGCTATTAGATATGTATATGTATTAAATATCGATCAAACCTTCATCACACTTTTATTCTTGAACAGGTAATACAACTGCCAAGTAGGTACTACAATATATAAAAAAGATAGAAACATTATTTCGATTCTTTCTTATTTGTTTTACATTTCCTATTTTCCTGGAATTGTCAATGTTTTATTAACATAATCGCTTAAAGAATAGAAAAGAACTTAGAAAAAGAATGCAAGAAGGAATCTGCTATGTCTCTTATTAACTTTGAATAATCTTAAAGCTATACATGAATCAATGAACTATGCTGTGGCTTTTTATTAGGTATTTATCAACAGATACAATAAAAATACCATTAGTTAATTAATGTATAAAGATATTATCATATATTTTTTATATAAAAATCACCAAAATGCTTTGAAAGCCAGTTATAAATATAAAAAAATAATTGTTGAGTCACAAAACATTCTTTCAAAATTTTTGTTTCTTTGGAGCTAAATGGTTATATTCGCCGAATTTATTCTTTTTTTGACTGAATCAGTAAAATTTAGGTTTTAGAAAAATGTATTTTTCAATGATAAAATTCATATACATGCACCATAAGATTAATTAATAAAAAATATATAAATCAGAAATATATTCACTTTAAAAAAAATCATAGCTAATTGATTCAGAAAAAATATCAGCTTATAGATTTGACAGTTTCAATTTCTTATGTTTCAGTAAAAAACATATATAGAAAAGCGTAATTCTTTTTCGAACTCAATTTTATTAATGTAGCAAATGCATCAATTCAAACAAACTGTCTAAAATCATTGCAAATCTATTAATTAGATGCAAATCCATTATTATTAACAGGTATTAGCCCCCCATTCATTTTAATTAACGTAATGGTATCAAAATGTTTATTTCTTTCTACTCGTACATGCCCTAATTTTTATCGACTAAATCCACCTGTTTAGGGATGCTAATCAACGAGTAAATTCTAAACAGCAAATTTATGAGTTTGCATAGCAAAACCGTCTAGGCACCTTCCTATCATGGCAAAACGTCTCCTCATTTTCAATAGTTTCTGATAGTATGAAACATGGCGTGTTCAATATTGATTTTTTTAGCTAAATATGCGCAGATATCCTATGTTGCTTGTACTAACATGGTGAAACAACTGTCTATTACCACGTAGAAGACGCTAGGTGCATGAGAACTTATTGTTATTGTGATTTATTTCTTATCTGCTAAATGCAATAAAATGAATAATTCAAGTAGGAATTACAGACAATTCAGCTCAGAATTAAATACCTACCTACCCTCTACATAAAAGTGTAATTTACAATCGCAACGTACTGAGGCATAAAAGAATATTTAAAGATCTTTTTTATTTTAAATAATATACTGGTTCATTATCAAGCGCGACTTAGAATCACAATATACATACAAAGAAGAATAGCATTGAACGATTTTTTTAAAGTTTTAACTGTACTCGTAATGTTCAATACAAATAAAAACATTTGTAGGGTCCTTAAATCGAAAACATCATTGCCGAAACGTGATCTAACCTCGATGTTATATTTATATTTTAATAATTTGCACATCATTTTACATACCTTAAATTTTATAAACAGTTACCTAACTAATTCTCCTATGGTATAAAGTCCAAGAGAGGCAGTAAGGGACAAGTGCCTCTCTTCCTCCCCTCCCCAAAAAAAGTTTGTTGACGTAGAAATATCGCAAGAGAGAGTGATCTCGCAGAAACCAAAACGCCTTCTGTTCTCCACGTCATCCCGACTGATTTAGACATAATCATACTTTGGATTAAAATAATTGTGTCGGAAAGAATACAATACGATAGACAAAGTTCCCAATACCACATTAAAAAGATAATTTGTATAAAATTCAAAATAACTGTATCAAAAAAAATTCGATGGTTCCAACAAAAAATAATGTCGGTTTTCGGTAAAATTAGGTTAGAAAATTTATTTTCGTCATAAGTTTTGGAAAGCTGTCGGAATTTTTTAGCATAAATATTATGAATAGCTAGTAGGTATTAGGTACCTGGTTTTGTATTTTGGACCTATAGTGAACGTCTATATACTGTGGTATATAGCAGTCGATTTACAGAGTGTCACAAGCACCTAACCTTTAAAACAGACAAATAGATACTGCATAAATATGATACATTCCTGAAAGATCGTTTTGCACGGTTTAGTTATCTGAAAAGTGCAGTTTTATATGTACAGTAGAAGACTGCTTGCCAAATTTTGCACACACACAAGGTATCGTCTACACATGCCAATGATCTACATCATATTGTGCAAATCTACTTCCTCTGTCAAAGAATACATAAACAATATAACTAATAAATTTTACTAATAGTATTTTGAATTATTGGTAAAAAAAATATTTTTATAAAATATGTGGTTAATGACACAAATAGTTGCAGATAATTTGGGGACGATTTATCTTTATGATATTAAAAGAAATTTATATTGGCAGTGAAAGATCTTGTTGCATTACCAACTTAACATGTTTTTTGCATATTTTGTGTTATAATAATAAATAATAAAATACCTAAATTTCATTTGTTAAGTCTTTAATTAAAGTTTTTCTTTTTTTATAATTCAAAATAATATTTCTCATTTTAGTATAATAGACATATACCTACAATGTATGTTGTAATACAGGGTGTCCATAAAGTAACGCAAATGGTAAAATAATGAAATAAATTAAAAATCCAAAATTTATTTACAAATCTTATTATTCAAAATAGAAAGTTCAGTTTTGTACAATACACCTAATATTTTATAAAAGATTAATGTAAGCGGGCAAGGTTGTGCCTATCTGAAAAAAGTACATTATAGGTTTGTTTTAAATTTATTTCATCCTTATTTTCTCACTGGTGCGTTACTTTATGAACACACTGTATTTAAATATGAAATTTAATTTGCAACATTGTTGGTGCTATTATTTATTTGAGTCAGAAATTTATTTAGATCTAAACCTCTAATAAACCACATTTTTAATCGCTGAACAGCTGCTGCCAAAATAAATCTGTGATCTGTTTTAAGTTTAATATTATGACAACATGATCCATTAATTTCGTAGCTATGTAGAAAAAGTGCGAATAAAATCAACAGTACTTAACGAATATATGTAAGTAATTTTTATACTGAGAATAATAAATGTGGAGAAGCCGTAGTATGTACTTGAGAATTGTTGGTACAGTTGTGTCTTAATCCGGAAAACAAGCATACAAGGCTTGCATGTAGGTAGGTTTAATGTGTTGAGTTGGTGCATAAAATATTGTTTGAAATAAAATTTATTTACTAAAATATTATTTTCCTCAGGTATAGTGAAACTGACGAGTTAACTAAAGGAAAATGTATTAATTCTGTTTGATATATGTATGGTTACCGTCAATAAACATTTCACTAAGATTTATTAAATACAACCCCAAAAAATCATTTATGAATATGTATTAATTTGTCATTATTTCACTGTAATAAGAAAATAATGGGTTATAAATTAAAGATTATCTAAATATCACAACACATTGTCATTATTTCACAATGATGCCAAATAGGATTCAAATTACAAGCATCACCAAAGAATTAAATATAGAAGAGTACGATTATTTTACACTTGACTTACCAAACAACTGGTGGGATGAATCGGCCTCAACTGAGGGTTGATTGATCTTCGGAAAAATTCGGATAGATTGTTGTACTGTTTCAAATCTTGCACCAGCGCCTCGTCCAGACAGCAGCCGAAAGTCCAAATGTAGAGACGGTAGAGTGGAGCGCGCAGTATGACAGGCAGCGGAAAGGTATGTACAAAGCCCCAGATACGGGATATCACATTGAAAGGAAGTTGTAAATAAATAAAAGCCTAAAAATAAAACAAAATGTAATTTATTAGAACCCTAGTTAAATGTTATTGTAAAAGTAAAAGTTATATATGACAAAAAATAGAGTTTTAAGCCAATGTCGATCCGGGGGGGAGGCTTTCAAAAGCAGTCATGGTCATAAGCGTAACCTCCATGACAACGCTATGACTCTGAGGCAAGCAGCATTTCAAAACTTCATAGCTTATTGTAATGTCTTTATAATATGTCCAGACTCTGTAACAATGATTGTTTTATGCAAGATTTTTTTAATAATCACAAGCAGTTTATGAGAAGCGCCTCCCCCGTCCGACAAATTATTTGTTAAGTAAAAAGCTGAAAAACAAATTCAACAAGAATTTGACATAATTTACTAAGCGTAAAAAATATGGGATACTATTCTCTCAGAGTATATACCTAGGTACTAATTAGAAATTATCACAATATTGCAATACTAAATTCCACCTTGTATGGAATAATTCAATATTACTAAATGCATCATGTAATACAAATTAAATAAATCCTTTAACCCGACTTCTAACCAAGCTTTCTTTCCTAATATCCTATACGAAAGAGAAGTCACAAAAGTTGTTCATTAATAAAATGTTGATTAATTAAAATATATTCTGAACTTAGTTTCTATTAAATTTCTAAGAAGCCAACAATTTTTTAGCAACAGTAGGTACGAGTATCTTTTAAATACAGATATGGACTATTTGATTAGTTTTTTATACTTGTCAAAAATGAACAAATTATCGATAATATTTAAAGAAAATTGATTCATCAAGAGATGTGTTCTGAAAATCAGGTCCAGTACTTAATTAATATTTTAGTTAATCAAAATCACAATGTATAGGCAACATTAAAAGGATACTATTGAAATACAATATTTACCATTTGTTGTATGGCATACGCTATTTAGTGCAAGCTACTGTGAGTTTATTTAAGAATGATGTGCTACCTAGTGTAAACCTCAATGTTTATATAATACGTTTAACAACTTGGTATACGGATGTTTAAAAGTTAGTTGTTGTTCTGTGATTCAATCTATTCTATAATGACATATCTACCTATAAGTATGATGTGAGCAATTTAAAAAACGAATACTATCACGAGTTTTTTAAAGATAAAGTGTTATGTTTAATTAATACCTTAGGTAGGTATATTATTTACCTACTTAAATGACTATCAATTACTTACACACATAAATAATATATGTAAATAGGTACATCAAAATCTTGCATATGAACAACAAATTTAATCAATATCTTTCAATATCCATTTGGGGTTATCGACATTACTTATAGGTATGCGAAATTGAAAATCAATACAGAATCAAAGAGTGGAAAAACGAATGGCAAAAATACTATCCCAAAAACATATCTGGAAAGAAATAGAGCTAGTACATCGCTAAGGTAGTAGGAGAGAAAGTAAACCACAAAAAACAACAATAAAATGTCTACATCTTTTTTTGCTCAGCTGAGAAACCAGATTCATCAAGTTGATAGATACAGCCAGCTCTATACATCGCCATATAACGTCAATTATTAGGTAGACAGCATAAAACAGCAATCTTCACCATCTTTTACTATCAAAATAAAAAAACTCAAATTTCTTTAAATGATTCAGGTTAGTAGCATATATTCCATATTTTCCAATTTGACGGCAAGAAGGAAGGCAAAATATCAGGACTGTTGAAATATATGGGACCCAGTTGGGGGGGGGGAGTAACCAATGATATGGAGTCCAGTTGGGGAGAGGGAGGGTCAACAACATGAATAATCTTAAATTGTTCTTTAAAATTCAGAAATTTAGAAACAAAGATTTTGTTTAATATAAGTGATAATAATTTGGATATATTGGATATATCTCCCACCACAACAACTAACTATACCCAACACGTCAATCACGTTTTCCTGATAACTTAATTTTTTTATGGGGAGGGGGACGTTAGCTCCTAACAGCATGTTTATAAAGTGTGAATCGAGACAATATATAAGATAACACAACCAAACGATTATGTATATGTATGTGTATGAAATTTTAGTTGTCCTCATCACAAATTCCTAAGAAATTATAAAAGAATTCTTAAGTGGACCAGGAAACTTTTCGTCAATGAAAGTTGCAATGAAACTATTCCGAAATGAATATATTTACAAGCAATCTGCCATCCCACACTGAACCACGACAACGGCTGATCCTGGTGTGAAATTCCCAATAAATTCAAGTACACGTAAAACTGAATTAACGAATATTAATTCCAAATAATTAACAAATCTACGTACATAATAGAATAAACAATCCAAAATTAGAATGAAAATTCATCTATCAACAACAAATCCAACTTATCAACTATCAAACGGTTTATATATTATGTTTATATACTTATCAACCTATAAACAGCTGATACAGAAAGGATTTGAAAAAAATATGACACACCTTTGCATATCAGAGCACACAGTTGGCTTACTTACATCGTCGTCGAATCGGTTATGAGGTCATTTACCAAAGGGTTGCCAGTAACATGAGATATAATGGATATATGGTACCCAGTCAAATTAAATTCTAACACTACTTAACCACAAAACTCTAACTACTCATTAACATGATATGTACCTACCTACTTTAAAAGAAGAAATCTGTTTATTTAATAAATTAATACATAAGTAGACTACTTAACTTAATAGTTAGTAATTTTTTTAAATCAAAGATTTTAGAACCAAAAAGAATTCAAAGCTAAGCTAATTGGTTTGAAATAAAAATGATATTATATCCATATAGAAAACGCTTATAATTATGTAAAGCACAGAAAATGTAAGTCAGCATAAAAATTGATTTCTAATATACACAGTGGCGGAATTAGAGCCCCCTAAAATGTTAGAGCATATTTTTCAATGTAGGGGCGTAATTTTCATTGTGATAAAAATAATGAATTACATTAATTATTTTGAAATACACAAGCATCCAAATGCGAATAACACATTATTTATAAACACACAAACCCACTAATTATACATACAGGCTCGTAGATTCTGAGTATTTATTGCCTCCATAGATAGTAATATTGTATACATAGAATCAAGTAAACATTAAATAATATACCTAATATACCGTATTTCTTCGAATAGTATCCACGGCTATTATTGCACTAATTTGTTTGACGGTGGAGCTATTATTCACAGTGCACTAAATTGACTAAATCAACATTTATGATTTGGAATAGGTGTTTTATTTTACATATCTTTTTATAGGATTTCTACTAAAATCAAAAATATGAATAGATAAAATATAGTAAAACATAATAGTAAAAATAATAAATACTGGTAATAGTAATTAAAAATAGTAAAAATATGAACAGTTATATTATTAACATGCAACTAATATAATTAAATCTGTTGAAATGACTCTTCACATATATTAGGTTCCCTTAATTAATGGGGTGTATTTTCATGGTAGGCCGTACATTTATACTTGATTTCGACCCCCACCCCGCCCATAACTCTGAATACTGGATCCGCCACATAGAAACAAATATGTCTATGATTATGACAGGGAATATACGTCTGCTGCTTAAATCTATCTAAGTGTCATGCCCCTTTAGGACGTAGACGACCATCGACTTCCACAAATCTCTTTCTTTCCATGTCTTCAATACCTTCTTGACTGTGTAGCTGTCTCTCTGTTCCTCAGGCACCTGCGCCTGCATCCATTTACTTAAACTGCCGAAATATGTTAATTGGTGTCTCCCCCCCTTTCCCCCCTTCTGTCTTGTAGCTTAGATACGATTTCTATATAAGACAAATCGGGAATGGACGTCACCATAGGGATCTAATTTTATAATAGCTAACCAAAGAAACTTATAATCTCTATATTAACATAGATTTATCTAAATTTCTGACTACATATTCATAAATTGTTCTAAGACTATGTATATACAAGGTGTCTATAAAGTAATGTAACATTTCTGTTGTAATATATTTGAACAATTACAAATAACAATGAAGTTCCTAAGTATGACATTAAAATAACAAAACTAATGGTCCTTATGTGCGATAATTTTCTAAATGTCCC
>JAUYWI010029453.1:0-18582 GCA_034780595.1 Parotoplana pacifica
GATAGGAGAATACATGAAAGAAATGTGACTCGCCAGTGAGATGGCAACTGAGAGAAAGACGTGGCGAATGAAGACAAGACCGACCCTGCCAATATAGTGGGACAAGGTAAACAAACAGAAAAGCTGAAAGTGTTATTCAGTAACTTAAACGAAAAAACCTATAACATACAATTTATTATGCTTCGTAGATAACGGGGTGTTGAAATTTCGAACAGCACACAGTTTCATAGCTTTATCTTCATTTTGAATATTAAATTCATATTGGAGGCTGAGTTTGGGAGCACCGATAACGTCAACAAGTCCAGAAAAACTTTGTCCGATTGATGTTTCAATTTCTAATATCAAAAATAAAAGAAATTTGCTTCCCCCCAAAACATCATTTTTGTTAACATGTAATGATGAAAACAACAAAAATACACTAACGCCCAATGTTACTCAAATCAGTATTTATAATTTTTGAAAAAATAAAATATCAGAAGACTGAATGACACCAAAAAATCTAAAAATTGAGTTTATAATAATTTAATAATTCTGAATAATTATAATTACCTTTTAGACCATTTCTAGCGGTTTTCGACAAAGTAAATTTTGATGAATTTCATTTGAATTTGGTAAATTATTTCCTTTTCCAATAGTCTATATATGTACTCTATACCTCAATTTCAGACTTTGGTACACTCTAATTATGTAATAAAAAGAGAATACCTAATATACCAAAATCAAAGGCATTCCTATTTACTATTCAATGATTTAATAAATTAATTATCTTTATTTTCTATCTTTATCTATATGTTCAATTTCTAACACAAATAAATACATTAACTGTTTTATAAATCAATATTTAAACAAACACAATTTTATTGTAGCTTTGAAGAGTAAAATTGCTTTTTTAGGTAATGTTTTCTTCATAAATAGAAGAAAACGCAGGTGATTTGGACCCTGGTCACATGCACATTGAACAATTAATACTTCTACAAAATAGTAACCAATTTTTTGAATAGTTGACTTCATAATAATTTTAATATAAAAGTAAATTTTGCCATTTTTAGCCAACTTCATCTTTTCGGAGAACCGTCATGTGACTTTAAAAATATTTCACAAAAAAAATCATAAGCAAACCAAATTTCTTGTGAACGATTGAGTCATTTTCTGTAAATTTCATGATAGATGGTGACAACTTAGAATATTCCTAATTTTACGACTTATAAAGACCATGTGCTATGCACAAGAATTTTCAGAATGGTTAATACAAAATGTATCTATTTGATTCTTCTACAAATTTAAATTGGATTGAAAGGATACAGTCTCCTCTTGTCTCAGTGGAGGTAAGATATTTTCCTATTGAACTGAAATTTCGTAGTGCTGAACTCAATAGCAGGCATCGCTCAGTGTTGTACTAAATTTCAACTATTTTGGAGAACACTTTCCTCATATTTTAATGAACATATACACCAACACTGTCTTTTAGTTAAACATAGGTCTGTTTCAATCTAGGTAGCATAATGTCCTGTAAATACTTAATTTTGAATTCATTCCTAAAGACTATTTAGATATATACTTCAGAAACATTTCCTGTCAAATTTAATTTTAAGTTTTAATAATCAAAAAGTATAATATAAACAAAACCAAATACAATGATAGAAATAACTATCGGTGTTGTTAAAACATCCAGAAAATATCCTCAAATAAATTTGACAAAATTTGTTTCAAACAGTAGTTTGTCCAGTAGAGGTAAAATCCTTGTAATCGCCTTACCCACGAAACAATGCATCACAAAAGTTGGTCAGATTTTCAACAAGATAGGTAGGTATCTTTTTAATTAATACCCACATTCAAAGATAAGACAAAACACGAAAAACGAACTATGTACATAGTTATACGAGTATTATCTATAGGCACCGATATTACTATTAGCACTATGAGTAGGTAGGTACCTACAGCTAAAATGTCAGAAATGTGATGGCATAAAATAATATTAAAGTTACTACTACAGTTGAAGAAAATATTAATACAATTTCAAAGAGTAACAATCACAGAACATATATGTAGGTATCAGACTTAAAAGAACACTTTAATCATTCATTTGTAAAAAAATATCAAAACCAAAAAATGTATATAAACAATATACATAATAATCAATAAAACAATTTTAATAACATGCTGACAATTAGTGTGTTTGTTACTTTCCTGTCAATCTTAACAACACAAAGTTTTAATTTCCAAATGTATTATCTATTTTAAATGGGAAAAAAGTTATACATAACTCAAAAGTAATCGACTAAGTTATCCCAGTTGAACTGATAAGCCTAATGAAGAAGCCATAATAAGGATTCCCAGAAGTCCTCAACAAGGAAAATAATCAGTACAGTTAGTCATGGTCACAAATCTATGTAGTAAAACAAAACCTTCAATCTCAATGAAACAAATATCTTCTGCTCTTCAATTAAGTGGAAACAGCAACATGGCCCAAAATATTAACTTCACTTTTTATAATGTAACAAAAACTTGTTTAATTCCGGCCTATAATTTTCTACATGTAGTCCAGAAAAAAGTTTAAGAAATAAAACTTAAATTTACAATACAACCAAAACATTAAAATCAAGTTAGTGCCTACTGAGATTATCATATTTTATAACAACAATATTCTGAACATCTAACAAGAATGACAATATTTCCGTATCAAATAAATATTCTAAAATGTAGTCAAACCAAATAAAGTAAATAAACCTATGAATTTCAAGAAAAAGGTACATAGCTAGCTCAGATGGTAAATTATAGATATTAGAAATTAATTATCCTTAAAAGCCAAAACATTTTAGGAATCTAAAATAACAGGCGACTTAATATTTGAGATTTTTTTAAAAACAAAATGAGACACAAAACTACCTACTAAGTAACAACATAATCACAACATATAATTTTTAATTTTCTGAAGAGAAACGGTGTCATGGGGTATTTAATAGATACATACAGATTACAAATGTATATTTAATTTTTAATTTTTCCAAACAAGTTCAGTGTACACAAAATGGACACAAGGTTTTGAAATTGAATTCTCTATTATAAAAATTGGTAAAACAAAATCTTTGAAACATTTATAATTATCAAATACAACTAAACATCTTTAAAATATTTTCAAAATATAGGTACCATAGTATAAAAAAAACAACAACAATACATAATAGTAAAACTGGTTGATGCTTAATTTATAATATTTAAAGAACAAGTCATTAAAAACATAAATCATAATAATGACAAAGTTCTTCGTTTTTAATAAAATCAAAATAAATTGTCTTGACATAAATTTCAATTATGAACCAGATTTATATCATTTGTTCTTGAAAGTATCTAGGTACATAAAACAATTACAATTATTTCAATCGAATTTATTTTTTACTTAAAAATAATTTTAATATAAAACAAATAACGATGGCATTTCTAATCTACAATCAAGTTTTGATATAAAACTACAGTTGACACTAACTAGAAAATGGTGTGGAATAAAAATGACGATTCAAAAGAACTGACCTAAAATGTATTTTAACCTAACTAAAGACCAATCCCTGTTTCAGAAAAATAGGGAAAGGAAGTTAAACTACCGGAAATGAATGATGGACGTGGTCAATATAACAAATTGACGGCTTGGATGATGTACAAATTGACCTGATATCAACATTCACCACTGTATCTACTAAATTTCTGAACCTTATTTCGAACCACATTTAGTTGAATCTGGGTATAGATTACTCATGGAGGTACTGAGATAAAATTACAGGTAACAGCAACAGGAACTAAACATCACAAAATACATAATGTTAGTAAACAAAGCTATTTAAAATTGTTTTTAGGGCGTAGATTCACCAGTGTCTAAATACAACAAACTTACATAGTATAGAAACGATAATTTCGAAAACGTCCTTAGTGAATTAGATATACGTCTTTGTGTAATAAATAGGCCCACACCCCATTTGCAGCATTGAGGTAAAAACCATCTCACATATTGCAAAATAATTGCCACAATCAATAAGTTGTGCATACAAATATTGTTTTGCGTGATTTGTCAATACATTTTTTGTTTGTTTGTGTACATAAAATATATACATAGAAATCTTGAAGTTACCAATAGATGTATTAGCACAACATAATTTGGATAGTATAAGTCAGATTCATGTTGCTATACCAAGGGGCAAAAAACAAAGCTTTAGTTAAGGACATTGTGTTGTAGAGCACAGTTAAAAAATAAAATGTGAAATGAAAAAACATTACCCAGGTGCGAGAAGTTAAAATATAAGTCAACGAGATGCTCACTATGTACAAGCCAACATACAATGTTGGGAAAGGTGAAACAAAAATACAGAAGCAATGAATCTTGTATGAGAAGAACATGGCATACAACATTGAAATGGAAAAGAGAAAGTATTCCAAGATACATACATAGGTAGCCTGTCTCCCTTAAAAGACAATGCCAAATTCGATATTTAAAAAAACATGGTTGTACGTAACCAAGTGCAAATCAATTTACATGATTTCCAAAACAAAATCCTCTTAGAAGGATACTTTGGGCAAACCAATTGTTGAATTTAAGATAAATGTATATAGCTAATATAAAATAAACCATTTTTATATAATAATGTTTCTTTGTTATTTTACCTCAGGTGAATTAGCCTACTGTATGTAATGTTGGATCACATATTTTATTCGTTGTTTTTCAAATTTCTATTAATTACTCAATTTTGCACTACACTACTAAGAGTAAATACGAAATTGAAGCGGTAGAACAACTTGCCCAACAATGAAATTGAATTAATATTTTATTGTTAATTTATAGACTTCCCATAATGATTTAAAAGAAATTTTATAACCTTTGTTAAAATTGGTTCCATAAAACAAAATTACTTTGAATAGCCAATAAAAATATAACAGAATCATCAAATCCAGTTTTATAATTAACAGAGATCTACATTTGAAAAGAAGTGGAATATAGATTTTTAGTTTTATTTTAAAAAGGTTTAGACATTACTTTCGCAGATAATATCTATCTATTAGCCTTGAAACAAAAGTTTTTTTTATACCTCGATGTATAATATATCAAAATATAAATTAGGTTAGTTCATCCATTTCGTCCAAACACCATGAATATACACTAGCATAAATAAACGTTCAAAAGTCTACACAATACAAGCCGCAATCATAATTCTCTACTATAAGTTCTTTTTCTCAACTGCTTCTCTGCGTGCACAATATAAAAACAACATCCACCGGAAGTGCAACTAATAACACAAAAGAGATTTCAAACTAAACTTAAATACAAAGAAGTTTGAAACTACTCAGACAGAACGCATAGTACACAGCGTTAGATTTTGAGATCGGTATTAATAAATAATAATACAAGAACCAATATCTCAAACATTGAAACCAAAGAAATAATCATTTGAAACAACAATAACAAATGCATAGTCACCTGACATTATCTCGTAAAATGAGTGATTAGTTGCCAAAATTTTGTGTGTACTTTACTACAAAATCGCAACATAAATTTTGACTTTTATAATCAAACAATATTCTTCGTTTCTGACTATTCACTTGTATCATAATTAGAGAATAGGAATGTAAGATATACAAAATATCAAAACGTTTATGTTGGAATTAATCAGCCTCCAAGTTGGCCTTTGGAAATCTATTGAGACAAAATTTCATAATTATTAAAATAAAATTCGATATAATAATTACTTAGGTCACATGACCTTGATGTTCGGCTGCTGCATAAAAGACAATAAATCAGTCAGTGAACGAAAATTATGGTAGGTTGATAATTCATGTTCTAATTTTGGATCTGTATAGAAGTGAGTTTTCTTTTTGATGAGAAAACACATTGAACACTGTTTATCTGATAGTGATTATATTTAGAAATAGTTTTTTTTCATGAATTCATTTCAGAAATAAGTTAAATAAATGATCGAGAAATTAAATCTATTTTAAAATGTACCTTAAAAATCATTTATTGAGTGACTTTAAAAAAAACTCTACAAGAAGACAAACAAATTTCATACTAAAACGTTCCATTGTTTTCTTAAAGCAATGCCTCAATAAACTTAGGTAATTTTTCTACTAATGCTTATCTGTACATAGAACAACTAACTAATTCCAAAATTCGACAACATTAAATTCCTTGAATATAAATCACAATCCATTGTGATTTAAATTAACTAAAAAAAAGAGATACAGACAAGTGATATACTAAAACAACATAAAAGAAAAATATCCAATAAAGTTCAGAGTTTTGGTTCCGATATCAACATGTAAAGAAATGTATAAACTAGTAATATAAATTAAGTTAATTCCTTTTAAGTACAAACATAAAAGTAGCCTGGGCAGTATACATACTAATTCATATTGTAATCGTGTTTTTTATGTATGGCATAGAAATTGTATACCAACAAATAAATGGCAGAAAAACTAAAATAGAAAAGATAAGTTTATTTGCATAATTTCATAAAAGACGGCTTATGAATCGTGCTACAAAAGATTAGACCCAATCTAATGTAAAGTGTCATTCCCATACAAAATTGATTTTAAGTAGTTCCAAACTTAATATTAAATTTGAATAATAGGAGCACTTATACATCAGAACATAGAATTCATGAATATTATTATCTTATCTATTTAAAGAAATGATAAAGTTAAAAATCTACTATAGCGAAATAAGTGTCGAAATGACATATTTTCGAAATTTGGATTTTTTTATTAAAAGCACAATTTTTGCATAATAGTTTATTAAATTAAGTCAATAAAGTCAGTAACAATTAATCTTTCGGGTCATGGAAATCAAAAAGATAAAACAGCACACTTGCTAACTTATCGTGTGATAGCATTTAACCTGCAACGATCTGTCAATAACAACCCAAAAAACCTCCAATAAGGTCAAAAGCAAAAAAAGCGTCTGGCGTTAATGGGTTAATAACCCTGATAACTTTTTTAAATCGATATTTTTGGCCAAAATCACTTAAATAGCTCAAAAATCTAACGAAAGCATCCTATCTTGCTGAAATTTGACATTTCTAATTAGCAATTGAGTAACTAAAATTGAATTTCTTCATTTTTAATTTATTGACAAGGCTTAGAATCTATGGACTTCAATTAAATAGCAATTTGTTTTTAAATGGTCAAATTTTGACACAGAAATTCTCAAAAAATTTTGGGGTCAATATAATTTTATATGTAGAAAGAAAATTTTAAATCAGCAAACATACAAAAGGAAAGTGCATCATTTTGCTGTTTAAAAAATCTATCCGTTGGACTTTTTTATCATAAAAATACTAATGATAACATTATAGTTATTAAAATGTATGTTAAGTAAAATATCTAAACCAATAACAACGATTGATAATGCCAAAGCTCAACATTGCCGATAGGTTATATAGAACCACTAATGGACTATTTTGAGTTTCTCTCATAAAAAAGAAATTATTTCTGAATTTATTTCAGACTCCAGTGACAATTAGTATATGCGTTGACCCCCTCCCTTAATCAGCGAAGGGTTAACTGTCTAAAATTAAAATTAAATGAACACAATTTTATATAAATGAAAGAGACGAAACTCCCTTTGTTAACCTATTTAAACTCAGCCAGGCAGGTGAAACTGTTCAAATAACATAAATTATAAATCGCATGTATTAAAAGCAAAGGATGATGTTAACTCATCAAATCACATAGATCACAAAAATCAATAATTACAAAACACACTTCCTTCAAGACAAAATTTGTTTGCCGCCATCAAGAACAACTATTAATTAATGTATTGATGATCATTCTGAATGTGGTTTAGATCAGACCATCGAAATTAATATAAGGTCAACTATTTAATTTACAAATTTTTAATTATTATTATTTTCCTTATTAACATTGTATGATCTGTTAACCATACTACTCTCTGGCGACAATGTAACACAAATTAAGCATAAATATTTAATTAATGGTATTAAATACATACATATATACATCAGAAACTGTAATTTACGAACTTCTATTTTTTTAAATTATTTAGGTTTATTACTTTGCGTAGTATGCAAATCAAAAGTTATTTAATTTTAGGGACACAAAGAAATGTGTGATGCTGTGATTGGTTGAAAAAAATACCATTTTGACAGACAATTCTTCTGCATGGCTCTTATCAGAAAAGTTTGACATTCTCTCTCGTTAGATAAAAAATCGTTGATGAACGAAAACAAAGCAGTTGCACTAAAATTTGGCTCAACAAATCTACTGTTTCAAAGATATGGATGAAACGCGCCAAGATTGAAAAGAATGTTAGCAATGCATAGATTCCATCTACTTACACGAAGAAAAAATATATGTCAGCAGCAGTGTGAGAAATGGTAGATACTGCTCTCTATCAGTGGGTGGCACAACAAAGAGTTGTACTGCTTCTTCCAGAAAAAGCATATGTTTGCAGCACAAGAGCTATATCCTGATACATACAAGAAGTTTGAAGCAACTCATGATTGTCTTGGTGGCTTCAAGTTTCGACATGGCATCTGACAAATTCCATTACAAGGTGAATCTCGATCTGATGATTATACTGACATTGCTGACTTCAAAGAAAAACTCCGTAATATTTTAAAAGAATAGTTGACATTAAACCTTATCTGGAATGCTGACGAACAGGCCTATACTGGAGAATAATGCCAAGCAGATCGCTAGTTCTACACCACAAGAAGACGACAAAAAACTTCAAAACATCTAAAGAAAGAATAACTGTCATGGTGTGCAGCAAGCCCCCTAATAATATAACATTTATCGCCAAACAAAGAAGCCCAAATGTTTCAATAACATAGGTATGGGCTAACTTTCAGTAATATATTTAGCTCAGAAAAGTATGGATGGATGCATTTATTTTTAACAAATGGTTCCACGAATTCTTCGTAGGTACCATTTGTTCGAAAGTTTTACAGAGAGAAGCAGATTCCTGTTAAGGCTTTATTAGTGCTCGACAATACTCCTGCTCATCTGTCAGTGTAAAAACTGGTCAGTAATGATGGTTGTTTCCATGTAATGTCTCTTCCTGCAATTACCACCAGTGTCATCCAGCCAATGAACCAGAGAGTCCTTGGAACAAATGAAACGACGATACAAGAAGCATCTATTAAGATGTTTTGTGTTCCGACAAACCCATTCCAAAGACTCTCAAGTCACTCAATATGAGAGATGCTGTTAACTGGATCTCAGACTCATGAAAAGAAGCATCACGGGCGAATGCTACTAGACGGTGTTAGTGGAACCAATTCCAGAAGAGATACTGAGTCATGTAGCAGAATCCGAGGACGATCTCTGTGAGATATAAGAACTGTTCAAACAAATGGGTTATGAATCAGACCTTGAGGGATGGATGAATCCTAATGAATGGCTTAATAAAAACGCTGATGACTCTGGGTTTCAATAGGTGTCGGATGAAGAGATAGTGCAACAGGTTGCCGATGCTGATGCAGAACAACTTGAAGAGAGCGATGGTGAATTAGACAATTCACTACTACAGTTACACCTGAGAAATCGTTCGAAGCTGCAACAGTTCTAATGAAGTGGTTGGAGGAACAGGCTGCTGATTCTGGCATGTACATCTTGTCCAAAATTAGAGAGACAAGGCAGCAAAAGAAAGATATATTCGTTTAAGACAGACTTCTATTAAAAACTGTGCAGAACTAATAAACTTTACGATATTGTATGTGTACTGCATTGTTTATGTAGGTACCTGCTTTATAACGTTTATGATGTACATACCTAATTGTATACATGCAATATGCATATGTGTAATACAATACACCTTCGAGTTTACGCACATATCTTTTTCAGAGGGGTACGTAAAATATAGTTTCTACTGTATTATTATTTATGTAAACAGACGGATAGATAATTTAAATTGAAATTACAATTTACAAGGAATTTTATAAACAGTTAATATAAAATTAATAGATTGATTTATCACCGCTTAATACAAGATTTTTACAGAAACCAATGCAAAATAGCTAAATCTATATTGCAAAATTGATTTAAAAACATTTAAAAATACATAATATCCTAAATTTATTAAATTAAAAAACAAACAGTTAAGAGAGAGAGAGAGAGAGAAGATTAAGCTCTAGTACTGAAAAGTGATGACAACCAACTCAAAAAGTATTTAGTTGCCAGATAAAAGAATATGTATGTACAAATGTAGGTTATCTTATTTCAATATTCATTAACTGTCTTTTATACCTTTGTCATATTTACGAGCAGCATTAAATAGGTATATATAAACATTAACCATAAGATTTATCTCCTCGAGAATAAAACTATTAAAATTAGATTCGTTTTTTGTTGCTTTTACTTAGATAATAGATTCAAAGAACTACACTTTCTAAGTAATAAAATAAAATGACAGTATATCTTAAATATTGCCCTAGCTATATAATAAATAATAACTGACTGTTTATGTATAAAATCCATAAACCTATTTGTATGTCGGCGGTAGATTGTTTCTCAAGCCTAAAAATAGTCAATAAAGGATTGAGAGACATGCTCATGTTAACTCTATTATGTAGTAAAAATAAAATCCTTACCGGTCCTATAATATTCATTTTCAAAACATTTTCTTGAAAATAGTCAATAAAGGATTTAGAGACATGCTGGTGTCAACTCTATTATGTAGTAAAAATAAAATCCTGACTTTTCCTTTTATATTCATTTTCAAAACAAAAACCGAAGAAAAAATGCAAAAAACAAACAATTTTAACAGGTTTAATTCTGAATTATTCGCCTAAGACTGACACATAACACAAAGAATATCCTCTAATTTAATTATAGAAATTAGTGTAGTATGTACATCAATTTAAATTGATGAATTTTGACATCGTGGTCTATACCCTAGATTCGTTCATGTCAATATCATGCAGTCTTACAAATAAAATTTGTTCTTTTAACATTTCACTTTAATCCTCGAATAAGACTGGTCTTATTCTAAGCAAACAGGAAAAAATAACAGTATTATAAATTATAAACTATAAATTGTACTTAACATTAAAAAACACAGTAATTGTAATTATTTCAAATTTTATGTACCTATCTTATATAGCTGAATCCACCCTTGAGATTATAATTAAGCCACAGAATGTGCTTATGTCTATAATTTAAATGAAAAATTCCACTAGGATTTATATGCACGTACCATGGATGCCTTAACGATATTTTATGTCTATAATACACACTTTATTTAAGGAAAATGCCTACATACATATTTAACAATAACTAATAAACAAAAAAAACATCTACGTAGGCTATTAACTTCATAAAACTGGCTTTAAGATAACATCTGACTAAAAGATATGTGCGTTCTGGTTGTTATCAAGTTTGAAAAGTGGATATATTATGGATAACCATGTAGCTCTGCTATTGTTCAATGTAATATTCATTTGATTGAAGCATTATTTTTTTTGGTCAAAACGGAGATTAAAGCATAATTTAACCAACAAAACTATTCTATTACCAAAAAGAAAGTGATGGACATTATCAAAGTATGTATGTAATAACTAAAAAACTATATGTATAGGTAAGTAGAAGTATCCCATGATAATATGGATGCACCAATTTTCTTACATACTTTTAGTAAGAGTACATCTGAGTTAGGTTTAATGAGTTCTTATTTACATACGAAGACTTGGGTAACAGGTCAATTTCCCAAGGCTAACTCTTCAAAGAATATTTTAGAGAAGTTAAAAAGTATTTAAAACAAAACAACCAGCATCAATATAATGCTAGAAAGGGGAAACATTATCTTTTAGAAACACAATTTCAAAATAGTTATACAAATATAATGATGAAATATCTACTTTATAATAAACATAATAAAGACTAATTAATTTTATGTTCACTGGTGGGTTTCTCCACTTTCATTTTTTAGTTTGACTAGCCATTTAAAGAATGCGTTAACAAAAACATTTTTATTTGATTAATTATCGAGTTGTATAATCAAAATTAAACCAAGCATGAGGTGGATATGTATTGATCATCTACTTACGTGAAAGAGATGGTGTATATATTGAAAAAATTTCGCGTCAAAGATAGACCACAGTTCCGTCGATTCACTATATTACGTTGATATAAATTGAGCTGTTTTGTAGGCTTTAGTAGTTCTCGCAACGCCTTGGAGTAAACCCAAAGTAAGGGCACGGTTTGTTGAAAACAGTTGCTGAAAACATAGAATCAGTTGAGAAATTCGAAGTCCATATTCTATCAGGATAATAATCTTGATCGTGATGTCCTTGAGGCTTTATCGAAGATTATTTATTTTAATATGACGGCATGACGACACACACATACCACATTAAAGCAGACGTCTGAAGGTATATCAGATATGAGAAAGCTTAATTTTAAGTTATTGTTTCTTTCCTATATTCATGTGGAGCCCCAGGTGAATAAATTACCGAATATAAAATCAAGGTTAGTCTGTTTATGTCCTCGTCGAGCAAACAACACTGAGCACAGGGAATCTGCCGAGACGCGTCACATATACCACACAAAATATAACTTGAAATCAATCAATCAACCAAATATACCGAGCTCGAACAGATTTATTTATGTTGTCCAGTTTGTATGAGTTCACTTTTCTCCATGTTGCGTGGAAAATGATATAGTAGTTGGTGGCAGAATCATATCCATTAGCAAAGTCAAACTAGTAGACCTGTTTCTCGTTTAGAAAACCATGAGAGCTAAAAAAAAATATAGTAGAAACATTATTAATTAATTACTACCAATGAATTAAACGTGAAAAATTCTCTTCAAAATAATAAACATAATTAATTTTACTGCTAACGGTAATTATACGTGCAGCTACTAATCCTAACATTTTAATTATTATATTTATATACTCGTATACACATAATGTTTTCAAACAAACAATTGATTAGCTAATTTTCATTATAGATACTTATAAAGAACAGTGTAATGCAAAATAAATGTACTGAAATATCAATATAACAAGGCTAAACTTTAAATTTCTTTAACTAAAGTATACACATACTTATGTCATTTATAATAAGCAAACTGTATCATATCATGTTGAAAGATTAAGTTTATTTTCTTCTAATAGTTGTAGATTTTATTTCATTAAGAAACTTTAATTTACCTCTCATTTATTTTATTTACGTGTTCAAAATAAAACATGGCATAGGTATAAATACTAACACAGCTTTTGATACTCTAAAATATTCTTTTAAACAAACAAAATTTTCAAAATCCAATATTTTTTTACATGTAATCCCATTTAAACATTTTTTTTCAAATACAATGAAGATTAATGGAACAACCACTCAGAATATTGCGTGCATGATTGAAATTAGTACATCATATATAAAGAGATTCCATAGTTATCATATGAGCTTCATCTTTACCATAATAAATAAATAAAAGGAAATTTCCGATTCTGTTTTTTTTTCGAATACCTACCCATGAGTACCTAAGAAAATAACAAAACCAATTTCACTTTGGCTTTCACTTTAATTAATTATTTAGACTACTTTTACATAATATTTAATTTAAAATATAACAGAAATGATTACACTCACTATCGCTTGAGTAACACTAGTTGTCACGTAATTTCAATTTAATAAAAATTAACAAAACCATTATTTTATTTTAATAAAATTACCTGTGTGTAAGTGAATTTACTTTAAAAATTTCTTTCAAACTACTTTTGCAAGTACAATGTTTATCTATTATATGTAGATGGAAATTTATCCTCATTGTCGGTTGAAACACATTCGAATCAGCTCATAATGTATGTTATTTTGATAGTGCATATAAAAAGCTATAATTCAGAAATTAATTTAGGCATAATGGCTTTGTTAAAGCCGTTTGTGTAGGTAAGTTGTACGCATAGGCTACATCATCTAAATTTGTTCAATTAAACAAGCATCCAGTCAAGCCATTGACATACATCACCTTGGAAGATAGTTTAATCACAAAAACAATCGATTAACACAGCTGGATGATACTGCTGCTGCTCTTCTGAATCGTGTTGTTGTCACTGGTTATTGAGTCTTATACCAGGAAAACAGCCGGAGAGAAAATGAATTATAAGCCCTGGACAGATTGCCTCACGCCATTGTAAATAAGGAAGTCCAGTTCCTAAATTTTGGCAATCTGGATTACTTACCGGAAAGTAGTGTAAGCTAACTCTCTCTTTTAGAACTTCGTTCGCCGTTTTCTGTAATCACTGGTTTACTTAATTCGCACGTCTAAAAGTTAAACTTGCTTCTTCAATTGATTGGCGCTGGTTCAATCCCTCTTGGATAAATATGTAGCCGAACAAGGGTGTTGCATTATATTTCTGAATAAACGAAAAGAAAATCAGTCATCCCTATCGGACGTTTTGTTAAAGGTTTCAATTCGACTAACTCTAGCTACATGAAGAAAATAGACAAATTAAGAATGCGCAGAAGATGAGTAAAAGAAAAACTGGAATAATATTGAAAACACTGGACCTTTTAAACAGAGAAGCAAAATACTTACTGATCAGGAGAAAACAAATAACTCTTAAAATCCTATGTCTAAGCTTTGGATGGTGAAAAACAGATAGAAATGAACTATGAAAAGTTGTATGTCTCTGTGTAGGCCATCATCTCTTCTCCGATGTAGTACCTACAGCGGTATTTAAATATGGAGGATCTGTGGAACAATTACTACAAGGGTGATAGCTCAAGGAAGAAAGAAAACCAAAAGAACAAAGGCAGGAATAAATTAATCAAGTTTACTTCAAGCAGCAATCTTTATTAAGTTATAGTTAGAAATCCATCTCAATTTAAATTATGCTCTATATTAAACTTTATGGACACAAGAAATCTAATAATTCTCATATGAAAATTGCTAAGTCAACTCAAAATAGACATGACATTAAATTGGAAACAACAAATAAATGTTTTCGATATAATATACATTTGTTCAGTCTTCTTCCATCTTTTTTTGCAACTAACAGTTAATCGGATTTCTAACAAAGTACCCAAACCCAGGTACAAGTGCATGCAATTTTTGTTTTGGGTAATATGCGTATTATAATACATATGCCATTATTAAACTAGCATGCTGTTTTAATTCCCTTTGACGCCAGATGGACGCAAGTATATCCATTAAAAAAAGTATTTTTTATTGCTTTTAACCTTATGTTGAAATAAAGCAAATTTTAAATATAATTCTCAGTAAAAAATCGTAAACAAAATATACATACAACTGGATATTTGGTTATTTTTTTACAAAAGCAAAGATGTAAAAGTATGATACACATTCGATTGCAGATATTTCATTAACCACAATAAAATATGTAATTTATGTATGGCAAAATGCACCGTGATTAAATCGATTAGCTTTAAAAAGGTAAGATAATATCCCTAACTAATAAATATTGATATTTTTTGTAATTTGTAAATTAGAATGGACTTGTTAAAAAACCTCAGTTTTCAAGTTAACTATGTGATGTCATGAAGAGAAATTACCAAGAAGTTCAACATACTATTTATGTAAAACTAGTCCAACATGTAATCAATTCATAGATTTTTTAAATATTTCATAATGGAACACTGAATGCAACTATAATAATTTTACATTTAATTGAGGAATTAGATAGCTAACTCTAAAACGAACACGGAAAGTTCCTAATTCCTAATTAATAAGATTTATATGTCAAGTAGATAAAATTGTTGTAAACACGAGAATACTCGCTCATAGAAGTAGGTATAGATAAATAAAAATAATAAGTTGTATAAATAAATAATAGATTATCAAATCAACAAAAATGTTCTCTATAATTATAAAATTGATCGAATTACGTGGGACAAAGAACCAGAAAGTCAAGTAGGACTAAACAACAGTACATATAGACGTTTATAAATAACAGATTATTAAATAAAAAATAGTATAATTGTACACTACTAATTCCTAAATTCATAACAAACAAAGAAAATTGACAAATTATTAAAAGAATAATATAAAATGTTTTGTTAATCTACCCAAGTCTAAGGAAAAAGACCAAGTAGGCACATAAATATTGATCAAGGAAATCTTGTACGACCAGCGGGCAGATTAGCAGTTCTAGAACTGGCTAGATTGTTCCTTCAACAGCATTTGACTTTTGTTAACACAAAAAACGTTCTCAAAGAAGAAAAGAATAATGAACAAATAATAAGTATACATAGGTATACCAGTTTAATTCTACTAAAATATTATATATATATCTTAATTTCGAAATATTTCAAACTATGTCGGTACATTTTTGTACAAATAGCTTTTAACATAGTCAATACATTTCTAAATGTTTATTGACTTTTTACTTTAATATCAATGTTGGGATACTGCAATATGGGTTACATTTGAGTAGATAGATTTATCAATACACATAAATTCTTTATAAGTATGAGCGTTGTAAAATAGTTGACCTCAATTCTTTAAGCAGAGCTATAAAACACAATGCCAAGCTAATAGCATTCTCGAATAACATATCAGAATAATATATAATATACTAGATTTCGCTAGTTTAAGTGGATTATTCTTTATTAACTTTCTTTCGAATAAACTAAAATCGCTGAGAGCTAACTACAATATTACAAAAATTATACAGTAAAGAACATTTCAGGAATAAAAAATAACTAAAGAAATAATCGATTTGTTTTGATAAATCTCCTCATAAGATTGTAGGGGGATATATTCTAAGCAATATAATAACTACCATGTGCATTAATAATACACTTACAGGACAGAAAAGGCGGAAATTTGATAAATGCATATCATGCATGGTGGAAAACATTAATCTATAAGACTGTCAGTATAATAATTTAAAGGGGAAACAATAAAAAACAATTATAATGTATAGGTATTTCACAAAAGTAATTTTCCTTTTATAAAAGAAAAATGTTGTACCAACTCTACTGTCCAACCTTCCTGTTTCATTATTGAAGTTTGAAGAAACTATTGATGAAACTATTCTACACCTTTCTTTACATATAAAGATAAGAATTTCCATTTAAATAAAATCAAAACCTATAATTTTCAAAAAATTAATAGTAGCAATATTTAACATGTCAACGAAATAGGAAGAATAGGGAGAAATATAAACCTCTTGCGTGTACATATACCATTTTTTAAAAATATCCGATAAAGAAAAAATTTAGTTACTACATAATACTATTTATGGCTCTAATTAAAAATTTAAATAGGCAAGTAATAATATAATGATATACACATGAAATATTAGCACAAAGTACTAATTTTATAAGTATTAAGCGCCCTAAAATTTATATATACGGCAAGGTTGTATCAGACATATTATTTTTAATAAAATCTGAAATTCTTTTGAAAATATATTGCTGTGAGTAAAGAAAAGTAGAATAATTATTTTAATAATGAAAAAAGGTTGGTTTGATAAAAAATGTGTTTCTAAATCCATTTATATTTAGACTGAGAAAACTCTATTGTTGATCATTCTTTTCTCAGATTAACCATTTGTTTTGAGAAATTCGAGGTCAATTGGCTACACGCCATAAAATACAAAAGTAAAACTTCAACTATCAACTCAAATAATGAAATAATCATATTTATTGAATGGACTATAAATAGGTATAAACCATACATGATATCCCTGTTAAAATATTTTTTTCAGCTAAATATTATGTAATAAAATAATATTTAAAACTTTTAGAAATTGGAGAGTCAAATGCAAATTCTTTTGTTTTAGTAAAACAGTAATAACATTCAAAATCATTACATACCTAATTTTTATTCTGTTTCTTATGATGGTTTAAACACAATCAGGCATTGTGGAAGCGATAACCTAGAGAACCCTAAGAGTTTTAACGTTGAAAAGTAATATCTTTTTACACTCTTGACAATAGGGTAGATTGAGCTGAAATTTAGTACAAAGGTACTTCAGAAAGAATAATCAACAAAATTGACTTTAAAAAAATAAATAAAGGGGCTGAACTAGGTTCAACATTAACCCTTCGTTGTCCTATTTTTTGGTACACGAAAAGCTTTTAGAATTTAAAAAAATGAATATTGATTATCCATTTTAAGCCTTTAATTATTTTTAAAAAGAGCGAATTTTTGAAAATATTCGAGAAATATGCCAAAACATATGTTAAAATGTTGATGAAATCTTCCAAGTTTTAGACTACATGTAGCTGCTAACCTTAAAAATAAAATAATCTGTCTGATTGACTTATTTGGTATGTAAATAAGTAACACAATTCCATTAAAAATGGCTATTTTGGAAGAAAACTTAAATAGCTCTAAAATCCAAATGGAAAATATGCAATATTGCTGAAATTTCTGATTTAGAGAAACGTAATTTAAGGAGAAAAATAAACAAGAAAGTATTCCTGATTTAGAATCAGGAAAATATTACATAAAGTATATCTATAAATTGGATGTCCTATTATTTGGTTGCTGCTCTATGGTAGCCACCACACAAGGTAGATAGGTATATGAATATATATTTCAGGCATGTGATTGGGTGCTTAAAAAAAAGTCGGAAGAGTATGGTGGTCTACTAATGCCGCGCCTTAAGGC